>VCJN01002487.1:0-15372 GCA_006384855.1 Tetraselmis striata
TGAGGCGGGATGACAGCCTGAGTAAAGGGGAGTCAAGCATGGTCTCGCTAGTGCCCGGCTGTGCCTTCGAGTAGCGGTGCGCGATGTCATCTTGAAAAGTCCTCAATCGTAGGTACTTCCATGCCGGCCAAGGCAACTTGGTGATTGTGGACCGATTATCACGAGAACATTGCCAAGGCTGAGCGCTCCGACCTTCTCGGCGATTGGGCGGCTACACTATCCGTGGGTTTGACGATCCAAAACCACAAGGTAACGAAGGACCTCGAAGACTCGAAGAGAGCAAGAGAAAGCTGAAACTATAGTGACGTACGAGCCGCGGGTCCCCACCGGACTGGCAACCCCGATATTCCCCTATATGGCTTGCGGTGGCTCTCGCCCGCACCGAAGGCCGCCCCGTTCCCGACCTGCACTACCAGGGAAGTTGCGTTGACGATGTTGTGGCGTTCAGTGGCGGCCTTGCAAATCTGTACGTACGATCAGTACTACAAACATCTTGCCGGCATCCTTTATGACAATATTCACGGGCACAAGGTAGCGTCCCCGCGTTGTCGCTGCTTAGCAAGACTTTCGGCGGTGATAAGAAGGTGCTAGAAGTGTAGGAGCCGTGGAGCGACCTTTGATCGTCATGCAATCCCAAGGCTGGGGACGGGACGACGGAGTATACCTGCCTCATGATGCGAGGCTCCGTTTGGAGTATGTTGAGCTCAAGACCTTCCCAACGACCCTTTGAAACGAACCCATGAAGCTGAGTCGGCCCGACATATGCGCTTGGTGCAAGCATTGCTCTCCAAAGGCCGCAAGCGAGCCCGCGAGCTCGAAGGGATGAACATCGACCCGAACGCGCAAATGGCTAGACTTCCGTGCGCGGACTTGTTCGATCTGGACTACCACCACCACTATAGATAGTACGTGGGTATTGTAGATGTTATTAGCCCCCCCCCCCCCTTCCCCCGCCCCTACCCCCAATAGCCCATGTATTTCGAATAACACAAGTGAGCGCTTTTGCGCTTTAATTTGTTGTTGGTTGTAGTGTGTGCGTGGCCCACATCATGTGGGTTCGGTGCATCACAATGTGTTGCATTATGTCCGAGGACACTCCAATAACACACACACTACTAACTACACATATGCGTGTATTCTACAAACCAGTGAGAGTGTCGACAAGTGAACCATTGGCCACCTCTGTTTTACAATTCCCACATTGGAGGTTGGACCGAACTATGATTTACATTGACTCACGGTCATATCCGACGTTGGCGGCGCGGTCTCGCAGCGCTACATCACGCGCCTGTGCGGTACTTGCGATATGTTGCGGATAACTAATAGTGTACGGGGAATTGGTTTGGACTAAGTTTCTCTTGAGTTTGAGGGGCGGGTGGCTGTGCATGACGTCTGTGGTGTCTGTGACCGCCCGCACTGCGTCGCGATGCGCATGGTCACTCTGGCCTCTTGTCCTCCTCCACGCGATGATACGATGACGATATTTTAATGTCATACGGCGTCCCAAATGGCATGTTCGCGCGTGTGACATGTCCGTGCATTATCGAGTCATCGCGTCATCGGCAGTGCACAGTACCAGTACGAAAACGTATCATCAACGACGACGGCGATGATTTAGCTGTATGGAACGCATCTTAAAGGAGGGGTTAATGTTCAGAAGTGTACAGGTACAGTATCGAGGCACACCGCGCGATCGCCCGCGGGCGTACGAGTATCGGCTCGCGCGTCGGCGCCCGCCTCTTATTCTGCTGAATTTCCACCTGAACTCCCTCACTACCACTACAGTCAAGCATCAACGCGGAAACGGACTCAACGTCGTCGAAATAGCTGGGGTAGGGCGTCACCGTCATGGCTAGGCATGGTCTTGGGGAATTCAGCATGGGTGTCTTGGTGTCGGAAGTTGTACGTTAGCTACCGACTGCTTGACCCCTTGCCGCGCAGGACCCGGCTATGAACCTCGCCGCTCCGTCGTGTTGAGTAGTGATAGATTACACTGGTATGTCACCGACCTATTGATCTGACTGTAAGACCACCAGCTGCAGTGTTAGGCAAACTGCACTCTCCACTGGGAGCTGAATGTGTTGCGCCGATATTTGGCACTAGTACTTAGGTATATTACATATATGGCATAAAATATATAGGAGCTGAGACCTCCCCGCAGGAGCCCAGCTCCCAGAGAGCCATCAGCATGCATGTGGCGAACACGCCCACTCTAGAATTGTCTCAGATGGTCTTGCAACTATGGGCGCCATCTCAGCAAGTAGTTTAGAGACAGGAGCCGCCATAATGGCGGCTCAGCATGCTTTATATACTAGAGTACAGCAGTGCCAAGGTGCACCAGCTAGCATCCCCAGTTGATCCCATGGCCAACAGGTGTAGCTAATGATAGTATTAAGGGCTATGTTGAGCCCTGCGTAGTGTAACAGATTCTAAGCCACCCTCAGCTGCTCCTTGTATCCAAGGCAACCTGCACCAAATCCAAAACTCCGCCTTGATGCAGGCTCCACTCTCCGGCGACTTATAACGCCATACACTACCTACTACCTACCTACCCGCCGTGCGTAGGCAGGCATAGGCCAGCCCGCACCACAATTTGCTCTTCACAACTAAAGGCCGGGCGAATGCGCTGTACGATCTACAAGCGCTGACGCCCTTGATGCCGCCTGGCATTTTCTATTTCATGTAGCCACCGGTACTGGTGTCTCGGTGTTCAAGGTCTTGATCACCTTCAGGATATTACTGGCGGCAAGAGCGTGCAGCTGCACCCCGGCCGCGGTGGAGCAGCAGCTTCTGCCGGGGCCAGCAGTGTACTGGTTGCAAGTGGCCCTGTAAGCGTGCAACCGCAGCCCGGCAGAGGTGGCGCTGCACCTCTTGCCGGGTGCAGCACTGCGCCAACCAACGAGGCACATTATGAAACATGCCAAGCCAAGGCGATGGTAACATCTTATTCATGCAAACGAATAAACCGAAGGAGGAAACGCCGCGCTCTAGGAAATCGTGCAGACGCCGTGACTCTGGCGACGGCGCATCTGGGGCGTGAGGGTGGAGGCAGTCGTCATCAGCATGGATACCAAGCGGGGGAAACGAAAAGGCGCTGCCCAGCCTAAAGAGGAAGACAAGGCTGTCGAGAGACAGATGCGTTTGGCCCCAGGTGAATGGCACATGTGCACGACTCTAGGCTCCACGCGGATTGACAAGGACGTGGAAGCTCATTCGCAAAAGAATGTTTGCACTCGAGGCACAAACCCATTCCGACGGGGAAGCGCCCACCGTCTGTCATCCGCATGTCCAATATGGCGGACCGATAAATGTAGTTTACTTGCTAGCAATGTTTAATTAGCCTTTTATGTTTTAAATTTATGTCATGATTGCCACAAAAAATTCACGCAAAAGGCAAGTAGGCATTGCTCTGAGCTGCATGCTATGGAGGCAGAAGTTATGGATGAAGGCAAGTAGGATTACGAAAGTTAACCTGCGAAAAGGGGCTGCATATGCATTGAAGAAATCGCTTACATTGCATTCAAATAGGTAGAGCTGAAAATGTTCTCATTCAACAGCATTTCCAATGTTTGAGAGAGCCCGTCTGAAAATCTGCTGAACACTCTGCGGTACACCAACCTCATCGAGGTGCGGTAACATACAGCGAGTAGGATCTGCAATCCGATTTTGCACATGTTGCCAGGCTGTTGATAAGTCTGCGAGCAAGAAATGCACAACAAAAAAAGCTGCAAGGACCGGCAAGAGAAAAGCAGAAAGAGTGTCGCTTTGCTCATCTTTGGTACATGTTTGAAATTGGCCGTCAATGCTTGAGGACTGAAAACATAGTTCCGAGGGGAGCTGCATCCATATGCATACCGAATGGCATGCATGCAGTCAGCACATAGATTCACACACACTCTGCCATGTGTTGTGCTAGCGGCTGGTTGGCGGGGTGTGGATACGTATGTATGGATTGAGCATTGCTGCGCGCGAGTTTGGATAGTGGCTACAGCGTGACATGGGGCTATCTACATTGCTCTGCAGTCCATGACAATTGTTTATTCAAAACCATCTTCGCGTGGGGCGGGCGGCGAGGTTTGCCCGCATCCCAATTTCGCAAACGACACTCTATTTTGTGCACGCATCAGAAACGCCCCTTAAAATTAATATGCTACCCGGCCGGTGTCCGGCATACACATGATGATTATAAATTCTGGCAGTAGCGCGACTATTATCATGTCAATAGTCGTTATTGCAAGTAGAGCGATTACATGTTGCGCTGGCAATAGTGCATACATGTATGCCTTCTGAGTGCCGTACATGCCGTATCGTAGTATATTATTTCGGACTGCTCATGGGCGAGCTATAATATATGCACACGTAGCCATTAAGGATACTATACAGATGTATCTGCCACACAACTATGGATGCGATTCTTACTGTATGGCACAGGGTGGTCGCCCGGCTCCGCCGGCCTCTGCGCGCCACTGTTCGAAGAGCAGCAAATTAGGATTGCGCTCGCGCGCTGTTTTTCAAGTATTTCGAACAGGGTTCCGCGCTATGAGAGGCCACCCTCTTGTGTTGCCACCATTCAGCAATAATCCGCGCCGTGCTTAGGATAGCTGGCACCAAGCGGTATAACCGCAAAAATGAAAAGCCCATCAAAACAAAGGTGCCAAAGGGGGCGAGTGATGCGCAAAATTCATGGGCGAAATTCAAAATGAAATTGATTACAACGTGCTAGTTAGCTGCATCCAGGCACACGCTCGGACTGAGTTGCTCTTATGACCTGCTGTCTCTGACCACAATGGGGAACACAAGGTGTAATCACAACTCAAGCTACTCGCATCCTCACGTATGGCTTGGCCCCCTCCTTCATCCAGGGGGCTATAGCTATGACAGCAGCGCCCCGTGTTGTCCCTACCTAAGTCAGTCCTATCCCATTCAGTGCTCAGCAGGTAAGCTTCGGCAGCCCAAGGCATCCCGCTTATAGCTACTGAGGTGAGATGGGGGAAGAGAACAGACCGGAATAATAACCACATGTTGCTCAATAATTTATCAACTCCGAGCCGGCTAGTAGCGTGTCGCGGGGGATGCGTTGCCCTCCGGTGCGGTATGTATATCAGTGTCGCAATCATATTCGTAGTGAATTCTGTTTAAGTATGCACTATGACAGGCTGCGCCGGAGCTGGACGACTTGTTTTACATATCAGCCTTGACGACTGCTGATGACTGGCGACTGATGCATAGATCGCGCGCCGCACGCTGATACGAGACGTAAGGATTACCTTACCTTAGTGATTCGATCACCATCGCACTTATTTAGCATTTCAACCCAAGCATTACAATAAGCGGCACACAGCGCGCTCCGCCATGCCTAGGCTCAGCCCCGCCCTGCTGCTCTTGCCACTTGTCCCAGCAGCTCGGTCCAGCCACCTGCTCCACCATCATCGTGCTCCGGGCAAGCTCGCACACGAACACGTCTCGGGGACTGATCTGCTTAGGTTATGGCCCCTCACATTTACTCGTGGGAGAAGATATCTGAATGGTCGACTCTGCTCCGAGCGATCGATACTTGCCTCCGGGGCACATGCGGCGAATCATGATACATATTAGATAGACTGTTGCTGTGCTTGGCGTAGTTTTCGAAATCTTCCGAAAAATAGCTCGTTCGAATTCGAATCGTCTCAACTCGACCGAGGCGACCGGATATTCTTTGGAATCTCTCTGTCCTCTTGGAGCGGGAGACAGACCAGTCGGATTTGCGCTACAAGCGGCGGCGAACGCACTCACATGTCCCGGACCTGGAGGACACACTTGCAGATATCGGAGCTGGCAGTGATTCCCGAGTGCAAACACCGCTGCAGGAGCTCGCCAAAATCCTACTCCGGGCCCACCTGGCATCCTCACAATGTTGACCTCGACGAGAAGTAGGGCAAGAAGCAGCCCAGCGAGCAGACCAAGTTCACGTGGGTGGAGGCGACAAGACGCAGTATGTATTATGCTCGGCGGGCGCGCACCAAGGCGGCCGCCCTGGCAAAGAGGTTGCGGACACGGAGGTGGGCTGCTCTTCCGAGTCTGACTGCCCCTGCATCCCCACATCCTTTGATGATGGCCACAGTCCCATGGCCATGTATGGAAACACCATCACCAAGCCCGCCGCAGCCTGCAAGTCGTCATGGTGAAGAGTGTGACAGAGTAATCCCATTAAGAATCCCATCCAACTAGCATATATGGACTGTTTAGGCCTGACCGCATGCGGATAGGGTTTCAAAAGGGCTTATGAAGATGGGAGTTATTCCCCGTGTAATTATATATTCAGAATCAACAAAATATTCTATTCAATTAAGTGATACAGTAATTCACAATATTGATTTGCTCATGCCAGATGTGAACTTCTGGCTGACATGCGCAGGGATGCAGCTTTTGACCTCTGATGAGTTGATGTGAAATCAAACAATCGCAGATAAAAATGGGTCCCCTTGTTGGCGCATGCGTGCCGGCAGTTTCGGCACTGATGTGCCTACTGGTGCTGCTGAGCGTAATGTGGGCAATTCACTGTGCAGCACAGGGTTTGCATTTGTGACGTCACAATGCTACGCTGATGTACGGCGCTTGCGATGCAGAGGGAAACGGTAATTACAGTGACAATCTAGCGGCAGGATCTGTCGATTAGTGAGGAGGAAATGTGGAGGCGGTGGGCCTATGTGCTCGGGGCCAATTATCAGCGCCGTGGTGGCTGCGAGCAGCGCGGAGTGTGGGAAGGAAAAAGACAACTGATTGCAGGTGGCGGCATCAAAACAAGGGGTGTAGCAGGGATGAGGGGGGCGGGGGGCATAGAATGCTGATCACAGCGTTTGGAGCGCTGGAGCGGAGGGGCTTCATGTGGCAAGGAGGATGATTCCGACAATGAGACCGTACAAGCCGATGGCTTCCGCGTAGACGAGGTTGAGCAGTAAGGTGGTATAAACGGAGCGGTTCCAAAGGGGGGCCGGCGGATCTTCAGTCTGCATCAGCGGAGTCGCGGGGCCCACCTCGGGGGCCCGGGAGGCTGGCTCTGGCGCCGAGTCAAAGCAGCTGTCGCAGTACGCGTCGAGCCCTGATTGGCCGATGCGTCCAACGGCAAGTCCGGAGAAAAGGCAGCTGGTGGGGCGGCGGCGACAGAATACAAGCGATGTTTATGAGTAGGACAATCCATGTAGAGAGGGAGAGGGAGAGACCTTACAAGTACATGTAAATATTTTGAGGGCACACCCCCCCCCCCCCCCCCCCCCCCCCCCCCCCCCCCCCCCCTTTCTCCCAGTTGGGTAAACACGGCAGCCATTGATTAATCTAAATACAACTACAGATGTAAAACAGATAATCTAAAATGTAAACACAGATTATATATAGATATAATAAATATATAGATATCCCGCTTGGAAATCATCAAATATATAATGCATTGCTAGGGCGGCGAGCTCAATTCGTGTGGCCTATTCGTTATTATAGTTATCATCTTGCCATGATTTATATAACAAAGCTGTTGCAAATTGCGAAAAGTATTAGACTAGCCCACCGGGGGCAGGGAGAATGGGGGCGGGGGGGCATCCACCTGAAGCCTGTGATGAGTCCGGCCGTGAGGTGCGTCCACCCGGTGGCGGCGCCGAGGCTCTCCGCGGCGCCGAGACGCACCACGATGATGATCGAGACGATGAGGCCGTAGATAGCCAGCACACCCGCGATGACGATGGGCACCATGCAGCGGTACGCGATGGCGGGGTTGCGCTGCGCGGCGGAGGCGACGGAGGCGGCGGAGCGGGCGGTGCCGTAACAGGCGCCCGCCGAGGAGAGCGCCATCGACGCGGTCGCCCCGATCAAACTCAGCGCTTCGGCTGGAAACATCGTCATATTGGGTTGACGCGGTGTAGCCCGTGCAGTCGGTAAAAGTAGCCAGGAGGCACTAGCGGGAAAACGAATGAGTTTGCGGGCTGCTGATACTCTTGAAAAATCTTTAGGCAGGGCGCTGCTACTTCGACCTTGTTTTGGTTCACGCTTAAGCTCACGAGTGTCAGTGTCCCAGTCGTCAACTTTCAACGGCGCGACCCTTTATTATCCTACTATCCGTCTGGAGATATGGTGGAGGCAGCGCTGGACCCGAGCAGTTTTATTATTTTTTACGTCGCCCGCGGCCGTAGTGGCGAGTCGACCTCGGAACGACCGACGAGATTCAACGCCCTTCACAGTGAGAAATACGATTGATCGCACCGCCGCGCAGGAGCCAGTAGAGAACGCTGATTGAGGTGTCGCAGATCAGACGGTAGGCACTGGAGTGGTTTGGCGCCGAGTCATCAGCAGCGGTATTGTGCTGTGCTGCGTCGCGTCGCGATCCTTGCAAGCTGCTTCTGGCGAGAGACAACTCCCAGTAGCGCTGCCCGTAAACGCAGTACTAAACGTAAATGGTCAAGAGAGCAAGCCGCCAAAAAGTAAGCGGCCCGCATTTTTTTCTTTTTTTTTTAACAGTACAAGCGGCCCGCATCCCGTGTACGACTGCAGCAAGCAGCCCGGTACCCGCAGTTGTTTTCCCGCCCCAGGGACAGGACTGGCAGTGAAATCCTTGCAGCGTCTCTACGACGGCCGTTTAGAGGCATTTCATACGGACATCGCGTCATCAGATAATCCTGTCATCGGATAAATACTCGCACCGGAGCGTGCCACGTCGTAACTGATGACATGCCCCGCGCCGCTATCTGATAACAGACCCGCGTGTATACTGTACACGGGGGCATTTCCAAATACACGCGTCATCAGATAGCGGCCTCGGCCAGCCCATTTTCAAAACATTTTCGCCCAGTCTACCCACCTGCCCGGCACCCGCCGACGCCATGGCAGGCTCCACCGAGCAATCTCCGCAACGGACACCCAGGCGGGGCGTACCCACATGGGAGACCCCCCCTCCCCGCACTACGGGGGGTCATGTTGCCCCTGGGTTCACGGTTTCGCGGCGGGAGCTACGCGCGAAGGCCCGTGCACATGCGGGGCGCAGCGGCTGCAGCCCTGGCGCCTCGCCCGCCGCCACCGCGCTGCGCCCGTCTCGCCCGCCCGCGCGTGGTCCTCCTGCCGCTACCCCAGAGGTGCAGGCGGCTGCCGCTCCGCCGCATCGTTCGGGCCGCGGGCGTGGGAAGTGCAAGCTGCCGGCGGACCTGGACGACGACGCCTTCATGCGGACAGCGGAGGAGGTCGACCCCGACATGCCTAGGGACCAGGCGGCGGAGGAAGATCCCCCGCGTGATGTCCCGGAGGGATTCACGCCCTGCTCGGTGCTCCCGTGCCGGGTGGGCGAGCTCATCGAGGTGGCGAAGTCGCAGCACCGCTGCCGGACGTGCCAGGGGCACTTCCTTGCCATGTGCGCTGCCGCGGCCAACGGGAGCGAGGACCCCAATGACTGTGGGTGTGGCAAACTTGCAACTGCCAGTGCAGGGAAAACTACGGCGGTGAGCATCAGCCCGCCCGGCGAGGAACAAGTGCCCCAGGCGTTGCTGCCACCCAATGCGATGCGCGGGCAGAACGACCTCCTGCTTGCCTGGAAGGAGGGGGCGGAGATCAACAGTCTGGCCCGGAAGCCGCCTAAGGGCTTCGGCCAGGCGATGAGCGAAGCATGGTATCAAGCCAGGGATGCCAGGAGGAAGTTAGTGGCGCAACGCAGAAGCGCAGCGCAAGCGCCGGGGTGGAGGCAGGACAGCCGGCAAGGACGCAACGGACGCAGAAGGCAACGACAGCCCCCATGATGCCAACCCGGAGTACCGTGCTGCTGCCGGAAAAGCCCCGATCGCGGAGGCCACAGGTGCAGGCAGGGCCCCCCCGTGTGAAGGCATATGAGATTTGCCGTCTGGTGCACGCCATCACAGACGACAAGTGCAAGGACGCTGTGGAGAGCTTGACCGTGTGGGTCACTAACAGATGTGACAATAATGGCATACTCTGTACGGGTACTGTATGATCGTAGCATCATTCATGTACGAGTACCTGCTGTATCGTATGTGTGCGCGCGTGTGTCACGCGCCACAATACGAGTACTGGTGGATAATGAATCATGAGACGAGTCCTACTGGTACCGGTACACTGTTCAGTAGTAGTTACGGGATAATACGCATGTGCGTACCCGTAGCGGGCACAAGTATAATGTGCCTGCCTCTGGAACATCAGTTGTATACTTGTGTATAAACTGATGTGTCAACTACATGTGCGGAGGTCTCTAAGCGACGACCTCCTGTTCGACACTTCGAGGCACGACTCTCCACGGTGACGCGCTTAGCAGTGCGCGTGCCGCTTGGTGGTGGCTAGCTGTGAGCTAGCCATACGCATAAATAGCGGCGGGTGGTGACAACGTTGTAACCATTGTTTCTTTCTCTCTGCTGCCTTCTTTGTGTTTACGACAGCCTTGTCTGCTTGACCTGCGTGAGGCACCCGAGACTGTCGCACTGGTTTCGGAGCTGCTGTTGCGCTCCTTATTCTAGCTTCCACTGCTCAACCAACGATACCTCGACTGAGCAGTTCGACATGTCCGAGTCGATGAATTCTGCTGGCAAGAGCCGAGAGCTGCTGCTCAACGAGGAAAGTTCTGTCGACCTGTCGACTACCAAGGTTTGTGCAGCCGTGGTGGTGACTTACGGTAAGGGTCACTCGGTCGAACGCCAAGTGATTCTGACGACTGAACCGAACGCTAGATCGACTCTCTTCTTACCTGTCGGAAAGTCGATAGCGTCTGACAAGTCTGTGCGCGGCACGGCGGTGCGCAAACTGCGTGAAGAGACTGGCTTGCTTGTCGATGAAGATGATTTAGAATTGTTTGACATTCTCACCATCGAGGGCATGCGTTGTTTCTTATATGCATCTAAGCTATCGGCGAAGCAGATAGCGAAGGAGATGCGCACACCAGAGAGATCGCACGCCTTAGTCATGTCGCATTTAGTAGCACCGGTGGCTGCAGCTGGTGAAGAACTAAATGCTGATGATGGCGGCGCTGCATTACCCGACGTCGCGCGCACCTTCCCTGAGAGTATCACCCTAGACCCGGAGTCTGAGGATTCGTACTCCGTGAGCATTGCATTGAACAGTCAAGGCAAGCCTGTGCCGACGACTGTGTGGTACCCTCCGTTCATGATTCATACTGCGGTAAGTGATTCATGGGCAACCATTTATAAGTCTGTGTTGAATGGTTTCTGGATGAACCGTTCATACCCTGAGCTTCCTCAACAATTCGCATTTAGGTATGACTCTTGTGAGTCCCCTATCTGGCATGCTGTGCATCGTTATCTAGTTGTAGATCCGATGGCAACTGACCTCAGCAATATAACAATCACTGACATACCATGGTATGAGACGCGTGATGCACAACTAACTGAGTCCCAGAGGAAGTCTGCTCAAACCCAGCCCAAGCAAGATGGCCAGGATGTCCTCAAGCTAGATGTATGGCTGACTGGACTACCGGAGCTGCTTGGCACTGTGGGACTGAAGTCCACAACTGCATCTGGTCTTGCATATGCCGTGCAGACTCTGAGTGGCAAGTTCCAGCGTTGGTGGCAGGGATTTGATTCCAAGCCTCCTTCGCTGCGTCCTACCAACGCTGCAGAGTTTGTGAAGGCAGTTAGAGACTCACCATTGATGCATGACATAGTGCATGATGCATGCATAGAGCTTGATGGCATCAAGCAGGTGTCTGCTGGTCCCCAACACTCTCCCTTGGATTATAAGGACTTTGTGCAGACCTTCAACGATGTCCTAGCAAGGACCAGACTAACCCTTCCTAATGAGTTCATGGTCCTTAAGTTTGCATCTGCATTGAGTCACAATAAGCTTAAAGAGATTGCCCATAAGTTTGTGACTGACCAGAAGCGAGCTGGACAACCATCGACACTCGCTGAGCTACAGCAGTATACAACGGCGATGGTTGGGAGCAACAAGGCGCTTGGCAATGCGGCTAAGCCTGTGGCCAATGGACATCCTGCTGGCAATGGCAATGGAGGACATGACTCCAAGAAGAAGTCCAAGGCTGCCAACATGAGCAAGCGCAACCGTGGAGATGATGCTCCACCTGTCGCAGCCAATGGACGCCACACCAACAACGGCAAGAGGCAGAAGTCCAGCGACGGAAAGCAGAAGGGTAATAACACCACAACACCTGGCAGAAAGATAGTAGATTATCTTAATCATGTCAAAATGCATGAGCCTGAGAAGTATGCTAAGCATCTGGCTGCTAAAACATGCTTTAAGTGTGGTGAGGCTCACCTTCTGAAAGACTGCCCTAAGATGAAATAGGGGTGCCCTTATTCTGCTGCTGACAGCTCAGTAGATAGGGATGTAAGTGATGTTTGTGTTACATCATGCTGTCCAGTAACTGTCGAGTCGCATGACTGCGAAGTTACTGTTGCCGATATGTCATTGGCACCTGAGGTATCCGCATTATTGTCTAATGCACGTCTGAATGACGATATACCTGTGACGAGTACATGTTCGAGTGACGATGTCGTCATCTCTGAGAGTAGTAACGACTATGTTGAGTCGCCTACTGATGAGAACTCGAATAGTGTACGCGAGTCTGGTACGACTTTGCCAGTAGCCTGTGTAACGGGTGCTCGGAAAGTTTCGACTCATCGTCGCGTAAAGGCTCTGAGGCGTCGAATGCCTAGAAAGACTACAGTCAGTGCCGAGTGGCGACTGGTCGATAGAGTCTTCGATCCCTTACATGAGATGTTCCAGTTTACGCTGGAGGGCTGTGCGGATAATGAGGGTCTGAATACCCATCGAAACTTGCCGTTCTGTTCAGAACAAGATTCGATATTATCGCGCGACTTGTCGAATGAACGTGTGTTTATTCACCCTCCATGGCATATGACTGAGTCTATTGCGAAGCATTTTGAGCAATGCCGCAGTAGGGCTAAAGAACATACTGTAGGAGTGTTTGTATTGCCTGCATTTGATAGATTCAGTGCTTTGACAAAGCATTGGAAACTATTGCAGCAATACCCGGCAAAGACACCTTTGTTCACCAGGTGGTCTGATAAAAATGCCACAGTCCAGGAAGATGTTAGACCGCCAAAGTATGGGGTTAACATTTGGTTAGTTGATGCTAACTGTGCTTTTCCTGATGACTTTGTACCTAAAACTGTCACAAGTCCAAATGTGAGTTTTAACGTGGACTCTGCAAAAGTTGCAGATTCTAGCGTTGGTATTGGTGAACGTGCATCTGAGTCTATAAATGAGTGTGATGCTGTCAATGTGACTGATCCATCATTTTGGAGTATGCAAAGGCAAAGTTTGCCTCAGATTGCTTCTTTGACTCGTTGGGATGACCCCAGGCCATTGTTGAAAGTCAATGTGACAATTAACGATGACGCCGTTGTGGATGCACTGGTTGATAATGCGGCATCTTTAGATTTTATATCTGAGGACTTTGTGCGCAGAAACAACTTGCAGATACAAAAGTTGAAAGCCAGAACACCTGTCCGTTTGGCTAATGGTCAACGGTGTCCTCATGTTGCCATACAACTGTTGTGTCTCTGTCTGTTGGAGGACATGTATTTGAGAATCGAGTATTTTATATACTGCGTGAGCTCAAAGTCTCCGACATTGTATTGGGTTTAACTTGGCTTGATGAAGCGCAAGTTACCATTAAGTATGGTACGGAACGTATCATGACTCTAATGGATGGAACCTATGTACCTGTTGTAATAGTGGGTCGTACTCCTGCATGTAGCATGATTACTTCCACTAGGGTACAAAAGTTGATGCGCAAAACTGCTCGTGCGTCTAAGCATAATTCTTTGGCTGAATTCTATGTCGTTGAAATGTCGGTTATAAAGGATGATCCTGACCTGCATTTAGACAATGCTATGACACCAGAGCAAAAGGATTCTATTCGTCATTTGTTGTATGACGAGTTTCACTGGACATTTTGCGTCCAGTCAACAGGCCGCCTGTTCATCGGCCATGGGATCACAAAATTGAGTTAACTGGCAAAATGAAACGCCAAAGACTTAATCGTTTGTCTCCCGCTGAACGTGCTGAATTGGATCGCCCAACTCAAAGATGCGATTGCCGCTGGACTTGTTTCGTCCTAGTCAATCTGAGTTTGGTTCGGCCTATTCTTTTTGTTAAGAAGGCAGATGGATCCCTTCGGTTGTGTGTCGATTTTCGTGGGCTGAACGAGGTCACTCGAAAGGATATGTATCCTTTGCCGCGAATTGATGAAACGTTGGATTCTCTCCGCAATGCCCGTTGCTATACCCATCTGGATTTAGCATCAGGTTTATTTGGCAGGCTGCCATTGCAGAGGAGGACATCCACAAGACAGCGTTTCAGACACCTGATGGTCTATGGGAGTGGACTGCAATGCCATTTGGTTTGTGCAATGCCCCAGCCACTTTCCAGCGCATGATGAATGACATCTTGAGACCATTTTTGCGTGACTTTGTGGTGGTGTATCTGGATGATATATGTATATATTCAGATAATTATGACTGACCACATAAAGCACCTTCGTTTAGTTTTTGAGAAACTGAATGAATATAATCTGAGGTTGCAATTAAAGAAATGTTTCTTTGGCATGCAATCTATGGATTATTTGGGGTATACCGGTCGCTGATGGTAAATTGGTCTGTTTCAGAGGCCAAAGTGGCTGCAGTTAGGGATTGGCCTGTCCCTAAAACTCAGAGTGAAGTCAGAAGTTTTGTACAATTCTGCAATTTCTACTCTAAGTTTATTCATCATTTCAGTGATTTAACTGCACCATTGACTGACTTACTGCGTAAGTCTAAACCAGTTCATGTTGACTGGTCACCGGCGTGTCAGGAAGCCTTTGAGACCTTCGTCTGCGACTGATTTCCGCTCCGTGTCTTTCCATTCCTTCCATGGGGGCGGATGCGACGTTCACCGTAGCGACAGATGCGTCCAACGTAGGGCTTGCTGCAGTGCTACTGCAGGACCAAGGAGGAGGTTCCTCAACCAGTGAGTTACTGGGCGCGAAAGCTGAATGCAGCTGAGCGTGGTAATACCTACAGTGCTTATGATTTGGAAGCTTTGGCTGTCTGTGAATCAATTAAGCACTGGCGTTGTTACCTTGAAGGGTGCTGTCGATTCCTTGTTGTCTCAGATCATGACACCCTGCGTCATCTGCTCAGGCAACCGGCAGAAAGGTTGAACCGGCGACAAGTGCGCTATGTACGCGACTTGCAGCCGTTTGTTGGGTCCATATCTCTTGCATACCGAAAGGGCAAGTGGAATGAAGCCGATCCGTTGTCGCGTAGACCGGATTTTAAGCCGATTGGTTTTCGGTGGGCTTATATTTGGACCGGGGATGTGCCGACGCGCGCTGAATCACTCGTGAGTGAACATCGCCCATGTACTGCGGTATTG
>VCJN01002488.1:0-146614 GCA_006384855.1 Tetraselmis striata
CGTCCAGCTCGTCTTCTTCGGCAAGTGTCAAGATCGCACGCGACACGGACAGACCGTGCTCCTCATCCAGCCCCATATAGCGGAGCTCAGCAGAGGTTGACTTCGAGCCACCGTGCTGGGCCCGTGTTGCAAACGGGATGTCCGCGTTAGCGGCGGCGGAAGCGCCGCCACTCCGGCTGGACTGGGTGCCGAACCGGGTCAGGAAAGCGGCCTCGGTTATCGCAGTAGGGGCGAGCAGCGGGCTCAACCACCGCGCGCGGTAGCGTCTGAACGTTGGGTACTCAATAGGGGAGGAGGGGGGGACTATCCCTAGCTCTCCCTTGTCCCGTAGGACTGTGCCGCTGAACCCGGGGAACACTGGCAGGGTGGGTGTAGCCCAGCGGATCATGACGGCCCGATACCGGCGCAGGAGTCCATAGACGCACACCACGGCGCCGGGCATCTTAGCGACACGCACCTTGCCACATAGGCGGTGCTGGTCGTTCTTGCGCTTCGCGAAGCGGAATTCGAGGTAAGTCGAGAGGAAGGAGACGTCCTCCCACCGAAGGACCCGGAGGTCGATGTAGCGGCAGAAGCCGGCAAAACTAACTGCTGCGGCGACTGCTATTATCCAGGAACAAATACCCGAGTCGTCCCGGCAGCGAAGCCGGACAAGCTTCGCGATGTCAGGCCATGCGAAGGGTTCCTTGGTGTTCTTCACGGCGAGCCCCAGGGTGCGCTTGGCTGCCGCCCTGACCGAGGCGCAACACGGTGACAAGGTAGGACTGGGATGCATATTCAGCCGGTGCATCTGCGATACCGCCGCAGATGCGGACCTGATCACGGAATAATTGTTGGTCGACGGGGCGTCCAACCGAGCTTGTAAAAACATAGCCACCACGATCGGAGCCGCTGGCTAAGGGAACATGGGGGGTGTCCCAGCTTCGCAAAACATCATGAATCGATTCCATATGTAGGCATAGCCACGATTAGAGCCGGCTGCCCACTGCCGTGGTGCTGACGTGATCAAAGCATTAAACAGTGTTGTGCCGGTCACATCGGAGGATGCCACCGGGTTACTCGGCCAGGCGGAGGAACACCCACGGGTGATGGTCGAATCATGAGCTGTGACGGTCACACCACCTTGGGTGGAGGCAGCGGTGGCGTGCCGGGGTGCGTCGCGCGCCAGGCCGGCAGTCGACACGCAAGGCGAGGACGCGCCAGTTCCTGGAGCAGCTCGGGCGGCTGTTACCACTGCCCTCGCCAGAACTGAATAGCTCCTCGCCGATGTCGAGCATGACCCAGTCGACCACACAGCCAGCTAGGTGCCTACCGTCAGGCGCTACTAATGTCCACCAAGACTGACTAGGCCATAAAGGCACTATAACTGTAGCGACCGCGCGATCAGACTTCAGTTTGCGCATAACCCGGCCAATGCAGCTAAATGGAGCATTAATCCAGTTGTTCACATTACCGCCCCGAAAGTGGCTGAAAGCATCGACGCCTTCGCATCCAGGGCACCAGAACCGTGAGAAGAATCTCGGTACTTGATGGTTCAGATCGGATGCGAACCGGTCAATATGATGAATGCCCCACTTCAAGCTGAGGCGCCGAAAAAACTTGGGCAGCAGTTGCCAGTCGTCTTTGTCGAGCATCTTTGAGATCTCGACAGAGTCCGGATTCACCTCTCGAGAGGCCTACACAATAGAGAGTGACGCTCCCAAGGAGAGACATAGGAGGTAGACTTGTTGAGCCACAGAGTTCAGTGACATGCTCGAGCGTGAACCGTGCCGGCAAACTGGTAACATACTTTAATTATCTACCTGGACCTGCACTCGTCTGCCTCCGATCAGGTGTGACATGGACTTCAGGACAAAGAGAAGACCTCGAGTCTCACGGTGTGTCGAGGACTCTACACGTTCCCACGGAAGGAAGAAGCCGTGAGCTTTCGCGACGGGGTCGGAGCTGCCATCTGTCGGTCTGGCCAGGCCACCCCAGCCGATGCCCGAGGCATCACATTCCAGAAAAACGGACAGCTTGCTATCCATGTCAGGTACGATGCGTCCAGTGAACTGCTGCCTAGACACTCGGGACCAAAACTGAAGCTCCTCACGGGATTCTTCAGCGAGAGCAACATGATGACCCCACCGTTCAGCTTGAGCAATGTTGGCATACAGACCTCTGGAAAATAGCCGAGCAACTGGGCCCAACGCTAGCCCCATGGAAATCAATTTCCCAATACAGCTGGCTAGGGCCTTGACTTTGTGGCGTCTGCGATGGCCATGCAACAGGGACTGGATATCGAGCTGAAGGGCATCCCATCGCTTCTGAGGCACAGAGAAGGTACCAGCCACGGTGTCCAGATCAAACCCCAGGTGGGTGATGGTGGGGCTGGGGTTCATACTGGGTTTTTTGAAGTTGATGTTGACATGAGCGCGCTCAACATCGGCCAACACTTGTTGAGTAGTCAAATGTGTCTTTCTGACAGAGCTAGAGATGAACAGCCAGTCATCCAGATAGCAGAGCATCTTGATGCCCCTACTGCGCCAGTGTCGCACCAGGACTCCCATGACCTTAGAAAAACAGCGGGGGACATCGGATAGCCCAAAACACAGAACCCGCCCAGTATAGAATTTTCCTCTCCACTCGAACCCACTGTAAGGAGCAGCTGAGTCATGGAGGCAGACATGGTAATAGCCTTGAGTCAGGTCCATACTGGTCAGCATGTCACCGGGATTCACCAGGTCTGACAACTTAGACAACGACTCCATTTTGAAAGGAGTGTAAACCAAATGCTTGTTGACATGACGCTGGTCACAGATCAGCCTGAGACCACCATGGGGTTTAGGAACCACACGCAAGGGATTTAGGACCACAGGACGCACAGATTCTTCTCTGATATGGCCCAGCGGCAACAGCAGAGCAATCTGCCCATCAATAAAATCAGGGTGCTGAAGAGTGATTTGGCAGATGGCTGGATGGAGCGGGTCCATCAGCCCAGTTCATACGGTAGCCATGTCTGACCCAATCTCTGACCTGACTGTCTCTGACTGAGTCAGTGATGCTGTCCCAAAATTGCCAGCCTTTACGGACAACACCAGCAGATTCCACAGGAGAATTGGTGTCCATTGCCGGCTCATGAGGAAGCTCAAAATTAGCTGACGATAAAATTGTCACAAAATGCCAACGCCACAGACAGCATCCTAGTGGTCAGCAAGCAGTTTGGATGACTGCTGCATGAATCAAACTTGGAGTTTGAAATCGAAATTTTCTGAAACTGAAAATAACAGTACTCTCAAATAAATATCGCTCCGTCACATCATGAGATGTGAATCGTCGCACAAGGTGTGCTGTTCTTCACACAAATGACATCACCAGCCAACTTACAAAAAGTTGCAGAGGCAACTGCCAGGGGCAGCACATGATAGCAGGGGCTATCATATGTATTAAACACGAGGTATAACTCAGAGGTATACCACCAAACAGGTGATCCCCCCTGAGAGGAATCAGAGCTGCCACGACACGAGCCTGAGCTCAGCTCCCGGAGGAGGGCTAACAGTCGCCCGGAGGCCTAACTGCAGCTACACGAAACACCATCACTGGCCAGGCCAGGAGGATTGCAGACTCCACAGCTTCAGCGACGTGCACTCGGGCAGTCCAGGCCTACTGAAGTGACATGGCAACGGTAACATGTGATGTCCGCAGCAGAAGACCGACCAGGTGGAGTCCTCTCATCACGATGGCCGCCCTTCCTCCGGTTGTCGCTCCCACGGCGAGACGACACATGCTTACGAGAAGAGGAAGCTGGCTTCGCGCGTGAAGAAAGAAGAGGAAGGTTTCTTGGCCTTGACCTTCTCAATCGCCTTCTTCAGCTCCTTGTTGTCCGCCGAGCCCTTCTCGCCGAGCGGGTCCAATGCATTAAACTCCCTGGCAACTTCCGCGCCGTACTCGTGCTCCACATGAAGCTTCTTGCCACGCTTGTTGATCCGAAGAGCCACGGTAGTACACAACGCCAGAGCCGCAGTAATCAGCTTGAGCAGCTCCGCAGACGAAGCTGGAGAGGAAGCAGGAAGATCGGTGCCGTCCTCTACCAGGTCACGCAGAGGCTCCTCTGCCGGTGCCAAAAGGTCCTGGATCTTGAAGATATCGTCGAGGTCGCGTTGAAGAATACACGCATCAGCGGTATGGCGGCGGTGAACTTTACCATCTTTGTCGAGCCAGCCATCCTCGGGTGCGTTGATGGTGCGAGACGGCACTTCCGCAGCCGGGGGTTGAGCTGGCCTCTTGCCCTTGCGATCTATCGTAGTCGGCGTCCCCTTCCGCAACGCGTTTCGAAGCTGAAGCTGAAGGTTAGTGGACGGACCGCTCGACTACGCGACCGCCTGCCTAAGCTCTGAAATCTCACGTTCGATACGAAGTAGGGCTGCAGAGGTATCAGTTACTGCTTGTCTAGCGGCGATGAGAGGGGGGGACTCAGGTACCTCGTTAGCATGTGGAGTATCACCACCTAGGACAGTGAGATGATTTTTGCGCGTAACGAGTTGCTCACGAAGAGCTTTGCGAGACTCAAGTAACTCGTTCCAAACGAGTTCAAACCTGTCCACCGCTAAAACAGGGACGAGAAAGCACGGCGACAGCACCACGAGCGAGACAAGGAGCCACGCCCAAGACGGACTCGCGAAGCGAGCCATGGTGAGTGCCGAGATCACACACACAACAGAACGCAGAAGAAATTTGAAATTCGGAGTTGAAGATGAAACGAAATTGTACCAGTCGTAGAAGACAATATAGCCGGGTGCCTTCCAACAAGTGAAGGCGCTCCCGGTCCGCGGCCGCCCTTTATACTCGGACAAAGGGCGCCGCCAGACCGGCACCGGCCGGTCCGGGCGGACCGGGCCGGCAGGGTCGTCACATAACCCTGACGGCGCTGCGAAAACAGGGTTTCCTAGGTCGTTCCTCCCAAGGAAACCCTACAGTTATCGTAATGATACGAACAACACTGCACGGAGCAGCATGACACATCGCTTCCCGCGGTAACCCGTATCATAGTGCGAACAACCCCCAATTGTTGTATTGATAGGCAGTTCGGGCCGTCGGTACACGCTGCACCGGTGGCGGCGCGACGCGCACGTCGTTGTGTAGCCCATGCCCATGCCCATAACACATGCTCAATCCCCTACCCGACCCACGGCTCTCAACCTCCGACACCGAAAAACCCTCCGACGCCGCATGTGCGGCCGTACCGCACATGCGGCTTGCTGCGGGATCTCCGTGGGGACCCCGCAGCAACCAATTCGCATGCCAACCCACCCACCAAATAAACTTCCCCTAGATGCCTCCGGCTCGGTGGGACAAGTTAGGGCACATTGTAAAGTGTCTGGACCAGGGTTGGGCTGCAGTATCGAGTGCACTGCAGACTGCAGAAACTGCAGCCTGCAGTTAGCCTACTGCACTGCAGCCTGCAGTACTTCCCGAAAAGGGACTGCAGTGCAGTAACCCAAACAGCCCCAAATATCACTGGATAGCGTTTGGATGGCGCCCGCCAATGATAACAAGCCATATGGCGACAGTTCCGGCGGTCCGAGCGCCGCGGATAGCACCGTACTCGCTTGTACAGTACAATCACACGTCGCCGCATCGGGGCACATACCAGTAGACAACACACACCAGCCGAACCTATCCTCACTTTACGCTCACCGTGCTCATCCTCCTCTCGTCACTCTTCGTCAATTACATGGAGGGATACCAGTCTGCCGCGGAGCAAGGCGCAGCAGCGATGGCGGACGAGGCGATGGCAGCGGACAGCACCGGCGCCGCAGCGGCCAGCACTGCAGCCAACAGGTCAGCACGAGTGGCACAGACACCACTTGGGATGCAAGCCGACGATATTCTCATCGACAACGACGAAGATGACCCGCTCTTAGGCCTGAACCCCAGCCCCCCCCCCCCCCCTGTCTATCCTCAGCAAAGCCGCCGCCGGCTGCTGGGGCGGCACCCAGCGCGAGAACAACCGTGCCGTCTGGTCTTTTTTCGTGCCGCATGACACTAGCCTACCGCCCGACGAGAGTAGGAAGTCGAACGTCCTGTGTTGTTGCTTGGCTGTGCCACTTAGCCGACACGGGCGGCCTACACGGTTCACTGCCCCACGAGGGCCCCCACGCGTTGTCACCATGCACTTAAGAAATAGAATGAACATGGATAACATGGGTGCCTGCGTCTTTATTCAGAAGAATCTGGATTTGGATGCCAAGGTCAAGGAGCTACTGGCGTCGTACTACGGGGAGGCTGCTTTCAGCGCCGTGGCGGCGGATCTACTCAAGCCATGCGGGGAGGATTGGCTGGCCAGCCAAGTCCTTTATGGCGAAGGCGAGGGGGAGGCCAGCCGCATTCAATGGGAAGCAGTGGAGTCCATGCTGGAGCAGTATGAGGAGGCAGCGCCAGCGGATGAGGAGGCGGGGGATTAGAGGGTTTTCATGCCATCATGCTTTTTTACGCGTGTTTCACTATGCATGCGTGGTGACAGCATCATCGTTGGACACACACAAATGTACACACAGTAGGCTTTTCCCCTCTGTAGGCAATTTAATGATGTATTACAACTTGCACCACGATTGCTGCCCCTCTGCATCCGCCATGGCAGCCCCTTTGCCCTTCACTGTCCCGCCCTTCCCTTCCCTAAAATCAGCAAATGCAGTGCTACTGCAGCCTGCACAGCAGCCTGCACTGCAGCCTGCAGTACTGCAGCCCGTTGAATGTAGCCTTAACTGCAGGCTGCACTGCAGGCTGCAGTACTGCAGCCTGCACTGCAGCCTACTGCACTGCATTGCAGCCTGCAGTATTCAAAAGTGGACTGCAGCCCAACCCTGGTCTGGACCCTCTGATTGGAGTAAGCCAAGTTTCTGTCCCGCTAGCAAATTTTGATCTAGTTGCGTATGTTGTCAGCAAGACGCGATTCGGTGATGGCGGGTGGTCTGCGAGTCAAAACCGATAGGCGCGACCACCTATACCTCGGCCGCAGTCCCGGGACACCCATGGGCTCCCAGCCGGCCACGGCTGCTTGGGAGCCTCGAAGAGGGGTAGGGATGGGTCCACTGAAAGGGCGGCATCAATTGTTGACATCACTGTTGGTACACTACTGCATATGTACAATGCAATTAGGCTATGCCTTAGTTCTTTATCACATGTTATCATGCTTAGTCCGCACTAGCACGGCGCGCGCGCACCAGGCACCGCAACTACGCATGCCTAGATGCGCGCGGCGCCTAGGCGGATCTGGTCACTTCTCTGTATCCAACCAGTCTCCGCGCTCCACGCTCCCTCCCACAGTCCCAGGCTCGCGCCGGGACCCGCAATGGTAGGTTGGTAGGGACGATGGTTACTACAACAATAGCTACGGTGGGGTAGCCAGCAACGAGGAGAGGGAAAAGGGAGAGGGAGGGGGACGGAAGAGGGAGGGGGCCAAGCGAACTACCATAGATGGCGCGCGGGACGAGGCACCCGGGGCACCCGCGCCACTATAGCGCTGCCTCATCGCGGACTGGTCCGGCCGCACGGTCCGCGACGATGAGGCAGCTGCAGCGCGAGACCAAGCCATATGCATGGAATTTGTGTATTGGAGGGGTGGGGGTGGGGATGGGGGCGAATAGATTATATATGAGCTGTTGCTAGCGTGTTCCGTTGGATGAAGGCCGGCGCATCCGCCTCGGGTTCCACTAGACCGCGCGCATGGGGGAGGAAGGGGGGGGTGAGCGGGCGCCGCCCCGCTGGCCGAGTGTTCCTATAGAGCTCTACACTGTCGCACCGGCGTCGCGTGGTCGGCGGGTGAGTTGTGGCATATCTGAGCCCATATAGGGCGTGGAGTGTGTGATGGTCGGCATGTGATGCGGTATTGCGTGGGCGGTGCTGCGGAATGTTGGTGCGGGGCTATTGCTACCCAGTACTGTGCGTGTAGACTATGCGCAAGTCGTAATGCTAAAGCGTCGCGCGCGGGCCTACGATCCGGGATTTATTCGCACCGCGAACTACATTACGGGATCCCGCGGGAAGTGATGCGTGTCTGATATGTCAACGGTGGCCAACACGACGAGCTTCCGCGCATTTTGGATATTGCGAGAGCACTCAATGAGTCAATGATAGAGTCTTCTAGCTTAGCGACTCACTTATAGCGACTATATCGAACAAGGGCAAAGAACGCGAGGGGCCGACCTCGTCATCGTTTCTACTTTCTATCATCGCAGTAGTCAGGGTGGGATCAAGAAGGCGAGTGATCCAACATGCATCTGCGTAAACCGGGCATGGTACTCAAATTCGAAAATGCTCAAAGGTGACGAGCAAGTAATGTAATCAAACTCCGGCTGTCATCATCCGATATTGTATCCCAATGTCCCATAGAGCTTGTACACCGGTCTGAACCGGGCCGAGGGCCATACCACAGGAGTGTACGAGTAGGTACGTACTGTCCCAACACACCCCCAATATGGCCGCTGGACTCCATGCAGCGGTTGACCGGGTCGACAACGCCGATATTTGGTCGACAGCGGCCGGTATTTTGAAAGTAACGTCACTGTGAGATTCAGATGTGACGCAAGTGTGCCCTACTGGTGACGAACGACGACATACGGGGACGATACGGGACGGACGAGGGACGTGGATTTCATACCGAGTAGCGACGACTATCGCGCGCGACCTGTAAAGTACTACAGAGTATATGAATTTCTCGTTTCGATAATTTCATCAAATTGATATGCCCACGCGGGCTCGCGTGTCGCGCGCCGACGCGGAGTACCCGGGCTAAGTACAGGCGGCTGCACGTACTCGCTGCACATCGCTGCACATCGCTGACCCCGCGGTGTGCGGCGATGTGCGGCACGACGGGCGGAGGTGTGGGCGGATGTAGGTGGTACGGTAGGTGGTAGGCGGTAGGTGGTGTTCGTAGGTGCGCGTTTTAATGCAGCCGCCCTAACTGCTGATGATTGTGTAACGCCTCAGCACGCGCATGAAGTACGGGGTCGCCTGGCGTTCACCGCCGCTCACCGCTGACCCAAGCGCGGACAGCCGCGCACTCGCATTTGTGCTCCCTGCCGGTGGTGGGCTACATCCACCCCAACTCTCACCCCCCCCCCCCCCCCCCCCCCCCCCGCGAGCGCGGCAGCAGGCATGCCGGGAGAGGGATGGATATCGAGTGTGTCGAAGAATGGCGTGTACACATGCAAGCACTGCCACGGCATCGTGACGGGTAGTAGTGAAAGGACGGCGCGAGAGGGGCACTTCCGGAAATACCCGAACTGTAGCCACTCGTTGAAGCGTGCGGCTAAGTTGCACCGCAAGGCCGCCTTATTACAAGCAGCAGCAGCAGGGCGGCAGCAGCAGCAGCAGCAGCGGCAGGGGCGGCAGCAGGAGTAGCTGCAGCCGTCGGAAACGGCCCGCCGGCGCCGGTCTCGGAGGACGATATGATGGGTGTGGGGGAGGACCCCGTTGGCGAAGACGGTATGGACATCGACGCGCCTGCGTGGCTGCCGGCGGACGTGGAAGCTGCCGATAAGGGCGTGATACAGAAAGGCGATCCCGGTGACTTCTACATGAAGGTCATCGCCAAGAAGTTCCGGGGAGTATGGCACTACGGCGTGATAACCGGCGTCGCTACCGAGTGGGTGTTGGAGGACTACGGCGGGGCGACCCAATGGCGCGCTGTTTTCGAGGACGGTGACATTGTGGACCTTTTGCGTTCAGAGGTGAGTGGGCCCGGCCTGCGTGCTGGTGGCACCACTCAACTGCGGTTGTATGGAATCACAGGCACCCGCCCGGTCGGCGTGGCAGGTTGTGGAGGCTATGGCGGCTGCCCACGAGCACCCCCCTGTGGATGCGGACGGGGATGCTCGCTTGGTAACCGTCCATGAAGGCGATGACTTGTCCAGTGAATCACGCACCTTGCCCGGCGTGCGTTCAACACAACCCGGCTGGCGGAGGCCAAGCAGAACACTGGCTGCCATGGCTGGCGTGTGCCATGTGCATGTGGTCCTGGGCTATGTCAGCATGGTCAACCTCTTCCCCCTCGCGCCGTTCCACCTGTTTTTTTTGGATTGGGAAGGGACTTCTGGAGGAAATTTGTCACAGTGCATGGCCACATTGGATTCCGAGCTATGAAGCAGGAAGACCGGCGCCAGGCTTTAGTCCCGATACCCAGCAACTTTGGACGCGGGTTGCGCCCTTCGTTTGCGGTGTCCAAGAAGTCGAAAGGTAAACCCCCCCCCCCCCCCCTCCCGGGCGTGGGCGTGGGCGTGGGCGTGGCGGCATTCCCCTCCATGACTGCAGGGTCAGGCAAGGTGACGGTGCAGTCCGGCTGGGTCATGGAGGACTGCTTGCACCACATGGAAACGTTTTCCGTTCTTAACGCCGGTCCGCTGTTCGAGGAGGCCCGGGTGAAGGCGATCATGACCGAGAGCGTCAGGGGGACGCAGACACGGTCCTTCTCGGGGGCTATCAGCCAGCACGTGCCCAAAACCCACGCCGACTGCCGTGGAAGTCGGAACTCTGTTGCTGTGCCCGCTACTAAAGATAATGCGCATTCCGATATGTAATCCCCGCAGCACACATAGCGCCGGAAGCCGTCCCTTCGGCTTCGGCGGAAGATCTTTTAGGCCGGCCGGCCGACAATTACCTGCCGCATCGCCGGGCCCCGCGGCCCGGCGCTAAGAGGGTTCTGCTTGAATGTAGGCTTTTTCCTTCCCCAGTACTTTGCGTGCATTCTCTTGACGCTCTCCCTGTAACCAAAAAGTTCACACATAGCGCGCCAGTAAATGTGCGGTGCGCGCCTCAGAGCGATGGGGGCCCGATATGAGCGGGCCGAGTTGGGCGTACTGGTACGTATGCCGAACTACACCCCTGCACATAAGTTTGGGGTCCCTTTTCGGCAGTCTCAAGACTTCACAAGTCTAGGGTACCTGAACGTAGGGTATATGAGATGAAACCCTGGAATCTCAGAGGGCTTTATAAAACCTGCATGACGAGTGGCTCAAACCGAAGCTTAATGACCTTTGACTAGGGAATCACGCTGCACTTGGTGCGTGGATGGGCGTCGCCTGCAACTGCACCAAAACCGGGGTCGGTATCACGCACACGCCGACGCGCGTGCATAGGCAACCAAACGGCGGGATGGTCATGAACGCGTGAGGAAACACATTGGCGAGGGGCTCGGGTGCATTTGGTTGGGGTGCAGCCGTGTGGGCGGCGGCCAGTGCATGTCGCGTTGCGATACTGGCATGGCATCAGTGTCGGCCACGCGCGGCAACACCCCCTTGGCTTCAAAACGCTATAACTTCTCAGGGTTTGCTCAGAAAAACTTTTTAAAAATATCACGCGATTCCTCGTTCAATTTTGCGTCGGGAACACTCTTCCATAATCACAAAATCGATTTTTGGGGTCTCCGGAAAAAATCCCCAAAGATGATCATCCAAGTTGCCCCTCACTGCCTCATGTGCCCACCCATGTCGGGCGCGTGGCTTTGCGCCAAGTGCGTGTCTAAGCCCCATACTCAGTTGCGCGAGAGCGTTATGTATGTGGATGACCACGGACCACCAACACTTGGCATGTGCCACCTCCTAGCGATACACACATCTACCAGCCAAAATGCCATTTTCCACAGCATTTTTCAAGGAATTTCATATTAATCAAAATCCACGCCCCTACCGCGCCACCCCGCCCACGAAACGGTGCAACTGGCATTCCACCACGCGCCCCCATAGTAGAGCATTGCCCTACGCCAAGGGGGCCATCGAGCGCCTCTCCTACGTGCGTTCGCCACAGAAACAGCAGCATTTTCACCCCAAAACTGCTCCCCACAGTGGCCAACTTGACGGTGGGGTGTCACGTCGTGCCTATAGCGACATGCTTTCAGTGGCCTACACGCACGGTGTGTGCAACTTATGCCAAGGGCCGTATCCACCGAGTTTGGTGCGACGAGTGCCGCTATTTCCATAGGTTTGGACGGTTGGCGCAACCCACAACTTTCTGGCGCCAACGCACCATGCAATGATTTCGCGTTTTTGAAAGGGCGCCCACAAATGCTCGTGTTGTCGCGCGGGTGGGAATAAAGCGCACAATAGGCGTTCGCCCGAACTATTCCCACTGTAGTTAGCATGTATGCACATGCAGCCGGCGTTATCCTCGCCCATGCATGCGCTTTGCGATCGAAAATGCAAAACCCGGACTTATGTGGAGGGGTGTACAACCTCAATAGCTCATACTCGCTACTAGCTGGTCGCTAGCTGGTCGCAGTTGCATACCGGTATAGGGGGGCGGCATGTCGTTACTGCAATGGGTCGATAACGCGGCCAACGCGATCATGATATCCTTGGGCGGACCAGGGCGTGGACCCGCCTCCATCGCGGCGCACATAGCTTGACCGCACGGCACCCGCCCATGCACCGCCAACTTCTAACTATAGTTGCATGCGGTCGTCTTTGGGCCCCGAAACCCTTGGATTGGGCCTGGCTTGTGTGGGTTTAGGATGCCTTCACACTATACCCGGATGCGGTTTTACCGCACCCGGGTGCTGTACCGTTAGCCGGAGTTTGCCCCCCCCCCCCCCCCCCCCCCCCCCATCCCATCTCGTTCAGCCAGGACAATTGCCCCCTCCCGGATCACAAGGAGGGCTGGAAGCCAGGGAAGACTGGATCCCAGCGGCCAGAGGCTCACCCATAGTGCTGTGCTGACGCGAGACACAATGCAGAAGCAGTGCAACGAGCGCACCCGGGGAATATGCTGACGGAACTCAGCCGGCGACTCGGCCACGTAGTTCTGTAGAGCAAGTACCGCAAAGGCCCTCCACCGCCGCGAGCGATGGCATAGCCGAGCCGTGCATGGGGCCATGTCATATGTTCCCGGACGTGTTGCCGGCAACGACGAGCACCGCAAAGACATATATCATAGCCAAGAAAGCCAATCTGCACCCAAGCGCCCAGTATACTCCACCACAAAGAAGCAATACCGATGGACATGCTGCACAGTTTGGGAAGCAGCGATGTCCTGCCGCTTCTGGCGCTCAGCGGCCGAGGCAGCGGCAAATAGCTCATTCCAATTCTCAATGCGTCCTTGGCCCACATACTGGCGCGGGCGCCGACGCATGCAACATCGATAATGTAGTGCTCATTCAGACCACATCAGTGCTTTAAAAGCACATCGGTCGGACGCCTGGAATCCGCCGGACACAACTGCGACGCCTCAAAAACCAAGTGGTTATCCATCAGCCACACCACTGGCCTCCGTCGCGATGTCAGCTCAGAGCAGCACAGGGCGCTTGCACATTTCGTGCTAACTGGGAGCATAGGGGCACGCCGAGGCGCGATCAACAAGGATGGCTTGCCTGTTCAGGTGGGCATGCGGCGTCGAGTCCATCCAATGTTCAAACCCCTGGCAAGACGTGGCAAGGCAAGCGCCGGACAAGGCGCCCCAACGAAGGCGAAGTCCCAGCCTAAGGATGACAGCGGCCAAACAGTGGGTGTGCGGCATACGCCACGACGATTGGTGGCCGGACTGGAACACACAGAGAGAGCCCGGGCCGCACGCACTGTACACGTGCAAAGCGTCTAGGCAGCTGCTCGTTGGCGAGCGGAGCTGGCAATCAAGCGCCAAGAACGGTTTATGGCGTTGTGCTGGATGGGCTTGGGACCCAACCCCCTCTGAAGAGCCGTGTGTCGAAGCACGGGCGTTGGCAGCAGTGGGGTTGGAGTCCGACTCTGGGTCAAGGACAGCGACCAGACTCTGCGAGGGGTCAGAAGAGCGAGCGCAACAGAAGCAGTAATTTGAAATTACTACTGGCGGTGTTGCGGTGTGGCCGCTTCCATCGGTTTGGCGTTGGCCTGCCTGGTAAAAGCGACAGCTTTGAAGCTCACACTCCAGGAGTCCAAGTAGGGCGGTAGCATTTTAAATCCTGAAGACATGAGACAAGACTGAGAGCTGGCGCTGTGCCAGTGAGTGGCGGCGTTTACTTATGTGTTCTCGCAGCTCATAATTTTATACGCCGTGTGCAGTATTTCTACAGCGAGATCTCCCTGTGAGCAAAGCACAGCCAAAAGCTGGAGCAACAGCCAGGACTGGCGGTGCGAAGTTGCGGACTGACCGAGGGGAGGCGTAGCAGAGGGGCGTGCTGGAGACGCCGGGGAGCGCTCAATCGCTCATCTCACCGCACCATATCTGCCAGCAGCCGGTTACAGCACGTGCCCCCTAGCTGCCTCGAGAGGCGCACGAGACCGCCGCCGGCCCTGCTGTCTGTCACAGAGACACGTGTCAATGGAACCCTGAAAGATATATACGAGTGTGTGCGTTGCTGAATGAAAGTCGCCTGCCGTTTTCCACCGGAACACTCCTTCCCCGAGCTGCTTGAACTTCTGCGCTATACTCCAAGAAATGCAAAAAGCTAAAAAGAATCAATGCAATGGAGTGCCTTCACGGCACAATTTCTTCAGCAGGACCTGAGCCTCCTGTACCACCCCGTCGACACACGCTCAGGGAGAGGGGGGGGGGGGGGGGGGGGGGGGCTTCTCGGTGGGTGGGGCAGTGGCTCATATAACATGAGCCTTGGTGATGTCTGGAAACACAAGTAGCCTGTGTGTTTAAAATACCATGCGTCGCCGCGATCAGCCGGGTGCGGTCAGGTGGGTGGCCGGCGCCGAGTCCCCCTGCCTCTCAGTGATCAGCGGCCAGCCTCACGGAGCGGGCGCGGCAACAGCGCCCGGCTCGGAGGACGCGCCGCTGAGCCCGACCTCGTGGATGAGCTCGGCGGTGGCGGCGGTGAAGAAGCTGTGCTGGAGGGCCTCCTTGGCCGTCAGCCGCTCGCCGGGCTCGTAGCGCAGCAGCCCCCGCAGCAGCTCTATCAGCGGGGCGTGGAGCGCCTGCAGCGGGCCCAGCTCACCCGCGTCCTGAATGATGCTCTCCAGCGTCTTCATCTTGCGCACCGCGCGCTCGCTCTCGCGGCTCGGGGCGCCCTCCGGCCAGTACAGCCGGTGCTGCGTACCAGGGACGGGCGCACAGCAGGCGGAGCTCAGCAAAGCGGGTCGTCGACCGCATCAGTGTCCTGGAAAGCAGTGAGGTGTTCAGTAGGGATGGGGCCCAACCGTGCCGCGCACCTTGTGAAAGTACTTGGCCGAGTGCCGGCTGGCCTGCGCGATCATGTGCTCCGGCAGCGGCCCTAGCACCGCCTCCATCATGGCCAGGTGCTCCAGGTTCTCGTGCGTCTGGAACAGCGCGTCGCCGGTGAGCAGCTCTATCAGGATGCAGCCGATGCTCCACATGTCGCACGGGTAGGACCAGCCCAGCCCCAGGATGACCTGGTGCACAGACACAGCCACAGGCCGTGAGTCAAGGCGCCTTTTCACTTCCAGATGAGAGGCCCCGGGTGGGGGGAGCATGGTTCTGCCCCGTACTGTTAAGTACAGATGCCGAGTGGCAATGCTGAGGGCGGCGGGGCAGTGTACCTCTGGCGCGCGGTAGTGGCGCGTGGACACGATGCTGGAGTGGTACTGGTCCTCAAACGTGGCGCTCCCGAAGTCTATCAACCGAATTGTGTCTATCTCCGGTATGCGCTTGCCCACCCTGACCAGCGGCGCAGGCAGCGGCAGCGGCTCAGCCGGCTTGCAGTGCCACGCGGGCTGACATCCAAAGAAGCACGGGTCAGGCAGGGCAGCGCCAGGAGGGTGGGGCCCAAGCAGGCGCACTTGTTGTTGTTGAGCTTCTTGTACTGATTGTTGACCAGCAGGATGTTCTCGGGCTTCAGATCCGTGTGGACCAGCGACAGGTTGTGCAGGTACGCGACAGACTGCGGGCGGATGCGGACGCCGGCAGGTGTGTCAGGGCACCAGCAGGCAGGGGCGGGCCCCCAGGTGGCATGAGGCACTCATAGGTGGACGCAGGCGAGGTGGTTGGGTCCGCTCGGATCAGACGCATCGGGGGTCTGAAGTCTTCCGGCTCAGCAAGGGGGTGCGCCTCGTGGCAGAATGTGAGCAGACCATCGGTTCGGTGTGGGCTGTCAGGGGTGGGTAGGAGGAGGCCACACCTCGATGAGCTGCAGCGCAAAGCTGCGGACATATGACAGCGGGAAGGGGCGGTAGCGGTTCTTCCGCAGAAAGTCGTACAGGCTGGGGCCCAACTTCTCGAAGACCATGCACACGTGGCCCCGGTAGTTGAACCACTCGCGGAGTGACACGCAGTGCCAGGCGCAGGTGGGGTCGTTCCACATCAGCGTGTTGAGCACCTCCAGCTGCACGCAGGATGGGGAGGAGGGGGCAGGCGCAGCGGGTCAGCGGGCTGCCCCACAAGCCCCCGAAGAGGCCCAGCGCTGGAACCTTTGGTCCGCCCCCTCAGCATGGCCACGAGGAGAATGGGGGTGGGGGATGGGGCAGGGGCAAGGCGGTGCATCCAAGAGGGATCCCATCCACCAACCGCAGCTGCGTCCGAACAGGCAGACAGGCAGCCCTGGGATGGACAGCGGCGCCCGGATACGATCACAGCCCACCAACCCAGTACATAGTCTCCAAAGCACCAACATCACCCTTCTCGGAGGCATCCAAACCAACATGCGTCTCGCCACGTGACCTTGCATGGCGGGGGGGGGGGGGGGGGGGGGGGGGGGGGCTATGACAGGTCCAACATGCTGCGGGATACCAAAGCCATGCTGCGCTATGAGTGGTAGGCGAGTGTCGGGATGCTGCCTTGCCACTCCTCCCCCCCCCCCCCCCCCCCCTCTCCTTCCTCTCCCCCACCACACACACACACACACACACACACACACACAAGATGCTCGGTGCTCTCATGACCGCGCTCCTGATGTCCACGGTCATGATGGGCACTGGAATAGTGTCACACACACTTTTCTGTACCCAAGTACACTGATTTGCCCAGAAAGTAAACATAGCACATACCCAGAAGGGGACGCCGTAAAGGAGCGGGGGGGAGGGGGGGGGGGGTGCTAAACAGAACCAAAAACTGACCACCGCCAGCCCAGCCCTGCCCCGCTATGCCCTTCCCTGCCCCGGCTTGTACCTGCCCACCCATACACGCCCACCCACTCGCACACATGTGCATATGGCTTCTAGGCAGGGCGGCATGGAGGTCTTCCCATGTCGGCTCATATTTGGGATGGCTGAGAGGATGAGAGGCCGGGCCAACCCTTCCAGACAGCCCACATGCATCATCCCACCCTCCAACAGCGTTGGCAGAGCACGGCAGCCAGAGAAACGAAAAGGAGCCGGGGGGGTAAGGGTGGGCGGGGACCTCGATCATGGCTGCGTCGCGGTACTTCGGCACATTCCGCACGATCTTGATGGCCACGTAGTCCTTGTGCTTGCGGTCCCAGCACTCTAGCACCCGCCCGAATGTGCCCTCCCCGAGCTTGCTCAGGATTTTGTCTATTTAAAGGGAGGCGCGGGGAGGACAAAGCAGCGGGGGAGAGAGGGGGGAGAAGAGGGGGGGGGGGGGGGGGGGGGGGGGGGGGGTCAGGTGAAGCATCTACATCAGGTGCAGTAGGGCAGTAGCATCTGTCATCCAATCCAGTAAGGCAGGACATGATGAGGATCAGGGAGGGCCGAGAGAGCACAGGGGGATGTCTTTAAGGGAACGTGGCGGGACGCACATCGAGTGGACAGGTTTTCGCCAGGTTCATATCGATAGTGTCCATCCTGCGGGAACAAATGATGCGGTGACCCGGGGGGGAAGGGGGGAGGGGGGTGGGGGCACTCTGTAAGTTGCGGCCCGCACCGTCACACCAAGAAGCACCTGCCAAGCAGTGTACCCTTCCCGCAGCCAGCATGCCGTCCATATACTCTGCCACCGCCCCCTCGGGTGCGCCAGGCCGCGCGCACCTTGTCGTCGGCTCGGAAGGGCGGGGATGGCCGGTTGAGCACTCTAAACTGGCCGAGGTCTGCTTCGGGTGGGATCCCCGGCCTGCTGCAGTGCGCCGGCAGAGCCTACGGGGACGGCGGCGGGGAAGAGCTAGGGGTGAGCACGGCGCGCCCCACTAGCTGCTGTTCCGTAGGAGAGGTGAGGGGATGGAGGAGCGGACAACATGGCGAAAATGGCGACCACTCCTAGCAGTGGCTCAGTCGGGCCGCAGGGGTGCTTCTCAAGTGCGTACTACGTGCTCAACGGGTGTCAGGCGACCTGCCAGGTGTAGCTAGGGAGTAATATGGCCTCCGGGAGTTGCTCTGAGGATCTGGCACGGGGCTGTCACTGCTGCGCGCAGTTTTTTTTTTAGGTAAGTGATTTAGGGGTTTTCTGGGATCCGGGGGTTTGCGGGGGGGGGGGGGGGGGGGGGGGGACCTTGGCAGCGGGGCACTCCGCCCCGATGCGCTGGCGCTTTTGGCCGCGATCCTGCGCCGAGCTGCCGGGCTCCAAGGGCTGGCTTCGCCCCCAGCTGGCCTCCGCGGCGGCGCCCCGCGCGAAGGAGGGCCCGGCGTCCCCTCCGCCCGCTGCCTCCGCGTCGAGGCGCTCGCCGGCCGCCGCGTTCCGCCAGCCCGCCGCCCGCTTGCCGCCGCTGGACGGCCCCGCACCGTTGCTCCCCAGGCCGGCGGAGGAGGCCACGGCCGCGCGGAGCCGGCTGGCGGCGGCGGCTGCCAGGAAGGCATCCGGAGCGGCCGGCAGGCATTCCACCTCTGCGGACGCCCCTTGGTGCTCCGACATGGTCGCGACTCGTATACGGATGTTCGGTGCACGGCTACTATCGTGGACAGGTGCTCGCGGGCGCAGCTGGGGAGGCTGGTGGCCCGCACAACACAGCACTGCGCGGGACCTGGGCTAAAAGCCGGCGCGTTGGCCACAGGATGTCCTTGGCGGCCTTGGTCGCAGCCTGGCCGGTCGTGCGTCCGGATCCTGTGGCGGATTGGTGCGCTGCGAGGCCCTGGTCGGCGGTGCTTGTGCTACTTCGTTAGTCTGCTTGTATTTATTGTCAACTGTACTGGAGCGCGCCCACTACGGGTACCGTCTGTACGGTTGGCCGGGCGGCGGCGCGGCAATGTTACGACATAGATACAGGTAGCGGTGCGTGCTGCCTGCAGCAAAGCTGTGCTCAGCAGACAGTGCTACTGGAAGCACGCGCCCCTATGGGCAGAGCGGACCTGGCCTGGATAGCTGCTGCTGGGAGGCGGTTGGGTGACAGGTGAAGATGAACGAAGGGGTGGTGCTGGTGCCCGTGGCGGTGCCCCCAGTAGCGGCAATAGGCAACGACCGACCCCACCCACCACCTCAGGTAGTGACATTTCAAAGTTGAGTCTGGTTTTGCCAAAAACGTCGCGCAGGCTGTTTTACACGGTCAAGAGCCGAAATTGGCAGGATGGTTCAGCGAAAGCGTGGAGGGAAAACGGAGTCAGGGGGGGCGCTGCGTGGAACGCAGCGAAAACTGGAAGATAGCAGGCTCAGCTGTTCTGGCTGCTTTTATGTCTACTCGTGCTGCACCCAAAAAGGGCGCAACAACAGATGCCTAGTTCCCGTACCACTGAGCAGCACTTGTAGCTGAAAAGCGGTTAGGTCAAGGGAGGAAACCCCATAAACTAGTTTAAAACATTTCAAAGTTGAGTCTGGTTTTGCCAGTCTTGAGCGAACGGAGAGAGCGGTGGATTGACGGAGAAGAGGTAGCGCCAAGTCATGAAGGAGGCACTGGGAAGGCCACCGCTGCGGAGTCCTGTTGGATTTGGAAGTGGCGTAGGGGGGCGATGTGTCCAAAGAAGAACCATGCGCCAGGTGAAGGAAGAACGTTGGGGTCGATGTAGTCCAGAACGACGTCAGAGTTAGTGGCCCAACCGCCTTGGTAGCGAATGTGGGACAATGGCACTCCGATGGCGTTCGCTGCAGAGGCTGCGCCTTTGCGAAGACTATGCGAGGTCCAGGAGGTGCCAGCAAGGGGGGGGGCAGCGTTGACTAGACGGACGGTTGTGGACAGCCAGTCTGACATTATAGCCGCAGTCCAAGGTTTTGACTGCTCATCCGAACTGACAGCCCAGAAGTTTGACACAGCCAAGCCAGCAGTAACCAGGGGAACTGATTGGACGTGGTCGAGGAAGTGGTGCAGGAGACGTGCCACTCGGGGGTGCTCTGACACAGGGAGGAGAAGTACGCGTAGGTCGTCGGGTCCCCGTCGACCAGCGCGACCCTTCTCTCGGTACACTTGCAGGGTGATGTTGTAGTCGTCGACATGCACGTCTCGCACTCGACAGGACACGCAAGTAAGGCCCATGGCAAAGAACATGAAGTTGACAACCGAGGCCAGGAGGGCTCGGAAGTCGTGGTGGTACTCTGGGTAGGGAGCAGACACAATCAGCTCGGCCTTTGTGACGAAGCGATAAGCTACTTCCGCAGGCAGAGGGACACGCAAAGGGGCAGCGTCCAGTCGGCGCTGACGCAGCATCAGCCCACGCCTTGCTGAAGTTAGGTGTAGGCTGTCCTTGGCGATTGGGTCGAGGTTGTGCAGCTCGAAGAACGTGTTGATTGCAGACAGGTAAGGTTGCAGCGACTTAGCTGCGATGTGCCCCCGCTCGCCGATCCAGGCAACATACCGAACGACAGTACAAGTAGTTGCCTCCAGCGGGCTGATGTTCTCGGAGTCGTGGCAGAACTCCGCGAACTGAGACAGCCGGCCGGCGTAGCTCTTGAGTGTCTGAGCGCTGAGGGAGCTGGAAAGTAGGTCGAGCGTCCGTTGGCCCAGCACGTCTGAGCCGAACGCGTCCTGCGGCCGGGATCGCAATGAAGCAGCCCATGGAGCGACAGCTTCGGGCTCGTCAATCACGTAAGTGCGTCGTTTTACTGACAGAGTTCCACCAGTACGACTACTGTTCGCAAAGTACTCGGCAGCAGCGGTTAGGTTCCCGGCGGTTGGCCGGTAGCTGCTGGACGGGTTTGCAGTAGCATCGGTACGGGTTTGCGGGGCTAGGTTCAGGTAAGAGGGCCGCCCCGCGCGCCTTCGCGCTCGTAGCGCCTGTCACGCGCGTAACGTACCCGCGCGAAACTTGGTCGTTGCGAACCAGTTGTAACACGTAGTGTAACAACCGACGGACGCAGAGATGGGGTAAAGAAAGCGGCTAGTTGAGCCGCCATGTGCAAGTGTGCGGATGGTTGAGCCGCACTCGGCTGTAGCTGTGAGAAGCGCCGCACCGAGGAAGGTCTAAAGGAAGTCTGTAAGGTGCGTGGAACGCAGCGAAAACTGGAAGATGGCAGGCTCAGCTGTTCTGGCTGCTTTTATGTCTACTCGTGCTGCACCAAAAAGGGCGCATCAACAGATGCCTAGTTCCCGTACCACTGAGCAGCGCTTGTAGCTGAAAAGCGGTTAGGTCAAGGGAGGAAACCCCATAAACTAGTTTAAAACATACCCACACCCCGCATCAGTACCCAAGTACCGAACGCTACAAAAAAAGTACCAGCGCTCGCGTGTGACTGATGCGCGCGCGCGGGAGGGGGGGGGGGGGGGGGGGGGGGGGGGGAGCCAGCCGAAGAGAAGCGCGGCGGCGCGGGTAGGAAGCGTCGCCGGGTCGATGTAGGCGTTGATTACTGCAGAATTGCGGGCCCAACCGCCCCAATGGCGGATTTTATCTAGGGGCATGCTTGATGCGTTTGCGCGAGACGCCGCGCCCTTCCGTCAGGAGTGCGAGGTCCACACGAATCCTTCGGGCGGGGGGGGGGGGGGGGGGGGGGGGGGAGGGGGGCTCGATTGATGCGGGCGACGGCCCGCTTGAGTCAGTCGCCGAGGGTGGAGGCGTTCCACGTAATGGGCGGGGTAGCCCTGTCGCGGGGGACCGCCCATGATCGATCATGTTGCGTGGCGGAGGGGGTGCCCGGAACGCTGCGTCGCGGAAGCGATGAAGCGGCGGAGAAGAGCGGCCCACGCGGGCACGGCGGTGGCAGGGATTTGGAGTAGGGGCTTGAACCCGTCTCGACGCTTGCGATGTCCCCCCTTCTCGTGGTGGACGAAGAGGGTGATGTTGTGGGTGTCCACAGCCATGTCGCGGATTCGGAATTAGACGCTGGACTCGCCGCAGGATTAAATAAACATAAATGTTGAGCATACCGCGGCGCCCTCGCGGAGGATGATGCCGTAGCCGGGGGTGGTCATGGAAGGGGTAGCAAGGTCGCTGAGGTGGTCGGTGATGACGTCACAGGGAAGGGGGGGGGGGCGCCGCAGCTCCTCGCTAGTCTTGAGCTGACGACGGATTTGAAGCGCCTGCTTCATGTCGCCGATGGCTGGGCCGGTGGCCAGGGAGTCATCCCGACCGGTGTGACGAAAGAAAGTGTTGATGGCCGAGAGGTAGGGTTGCAGAGAGCCGGCGCTGATGGTGCTGCGCTCCGCAATCTAGGCGAGGTAGCGGGCGCAGGTAGACTCGGTGCAGACCCAGGGGAGGATGCCTTCCTTGTCGATGCAAAACTCGGCGAAGAGGCGAATCTTGCCTTCGTAGTTGGAGTAAGTGTTGGCCGTGAGCGAGGTCGTCAGCATATCGAGCACCTTGGCGCACCAACCGCCCGTGCCGTAGAGGGCCTCGATGCTAGCTCGCACGAGCTCGCTCCAAGGAGCCTTGCTTCGGCGTCGGCGATGCAGTAGGTAGGTTTCTTCGTGCGTGGTGCGGTGGACACGCCGGAACGCGCCGTACGATGCTTCCGAGTCTGAGGGTGGCGCTCGCCGGTTGGCGACGAAGAGATTACCAGGTGCGGCACGAAGCTGATGCCATGACGGCATGAGAATGTAGCCGCAGACCTCATAACGAGCGTCGCGCGTGAGTACCTGGCTCATCTAGCGGCTCGTGAGAGTCCGCTGCGCGGCCGGTGGCTAACGATGGTTAGCGCAACATGTCGGGGAGGCCGCGCCAGGACAAGGGGGGGTCGGTGTAGCCTCGCAATGTTGATGTTGAAGATCAAAGTAGAGCCGGAAGGCTTGATCCCGGCGAGGGTACAGGGTGGATGACGGCTCGCGTAGGAAAGTCAGCGGTGAGGGAGTCCCGCTCATGCCGACGATTCCAGTGTAACGTTACTTGGAAGGCGCGCCTGGAGGCGTGTCCTCGAAACGCAACTGCCTGGGGTCGGCACGGCCGAGCTCCCCATCATTCGGCCTTGTCGACCTAAGGGGCCTCAACCTTCGACTTGCCCTTACACGAGTCCTTGGTGGCGTCCTTTGCGAAAGTGGCTCGTGGCGCCATCGCCCCGCGCCCCGGGCGCGTAGTCTTGAAGTTTTAGCGGCTGCCGCCGCCGCCCTTCCGGCCGCGGTCGTCGCGCCGGAGGGCGCCGCCGAAGCGCTGGTAGGCGGTGGGTTTCGCGGCGCTCGCGATGTTGGCGTCGTAGACGCGCGACCCTTGTAGAGCTCCAGTAGCTAGGAGAACTCGGGCGACCCCATGCTTTTTGTACCGGGGCGGATGTAGCGCTCCAGTACGACGTCGAGAGCGAAAGTGTTGCCCTGGGGCATCTACGTATCCCCTTGCTTGCGGCGGTGGCCGGAGAAGTTCCGTAGTCGTCGGTGACGCATGCCGCCGCCAGCATCTTACGCAACTCGACTGTCGAGCCTGAGATGAAAGCCCCGTGGCACGCGGCGTGGTAATATTCACCCGCTCCCAGCTAGAGGCGAGGGTTACCAAGCGGATACTCGCGAAGCACAAGGTCGACTGGTCGAGGGCGATGGGGAAGAGCCCGGGGCGTCGCAGACTGTCGGGAGGCATCCCGTTCTCGAAACCGGGCAGAGCCGTAGCGAGGACGTTTTCCAATCAAGGTACTAGTGTGTTTCGCTCGAAGGGGTGAAGGGCGCACGGACGTTCCGGTCCTGCCCATTGGCGCGGGACGCGTTCCCGCCCGGAATGGCGTCCTCTTCACCGGCAGTTGCCGGCCGCATAAAAGTCTCTTGAGTGGTGAAGAACATGGAGAGTTGCTCCTGGATGAGTTGCTTCAATGTTTTCAATCGTATATCTTCCGCTTTACGACGCCCCGCCTCGATGGAGTCTTGCCAAGTAGCCGTCATCCCGGCGCTCCCGGCAGCCGCCGCCTTGCCGGAGTCGGCCATCTTGGGGGCGGTAGGCGAGCCGCTGCCAGACATCGCAAAGGGGTCACTCGTCGGGGAGGGAGCCGCGTGGAGAAGAACAAAAAGAAGAGCCTTGGCTAGAGCTGGTCATGTAACATCAGCGCGAGCGGAGGGTGGAAGGGTAAGTACCGTTTCAGAGGGCATGAACACTATGCACTGCGGTCCGAAACCGCGAGTTCGTGTTGTGTGGGCAGGAGGTTAGCACAAAGCTCAGACGATAGTGGTCCAGTCTATCGGACGATGATGGTTTTACAAGATTTGATGGGTATGGCGTCGGTGACCGCTGTTCTGACGGCAGCAAGCGAAGTGCCGTACATCGGCTTCTCGGTGATAAATAAGCACCAGGAATGAAATAGAATGTTTAATGCTAATAATTCCGGCGGCGGGAAATAACACCGGAAGGTCGTCGCTGTACAAATAAAGTCGCCAGCGCCCGGCGGGCGGCGGCGCCCGGTGCGCGCTAATCCGTTGCGTCGCTGCGGCGCCGCCTTCGCGGCGGCGCAGCGGTCGCAGCGCGCCGTCGAATTGCTCGGCGGCGCGCCACACAAACTCCTCCGCGCTCCGGGCTACAAGTACCAACGCTGCTTAACCGCCTGCTGCTGTAAAGAAGCGAACAGCCAGCAGTCCTCTGTGGGCTCCAACTTGAGAGAACTTGCTGGCGTACCGGCCAATATGGCTCCCGGCAAGACACGCAAGGAGGGCACTCGGACAGCCCAACGGGGCGGCGGCGCGGCGGCGATGTCGACAAAGGGCGGGAAGGACGGGCGCCGCCAGAAGCCAGCGGCTGGCGGCGACGAGCGCTTCGCGGCGATGCACAGCGACCCGCGCTTCCGGCGCTTTCCGAAGGCGGGCGGCAAGGTGGAGATTGACAGCCGCTTCGCCGGGATGTTCAGCGATGAGGCGTTCGCCGTGGCGGGTGGGGTGGACAAGCGAGGCCGCAAAGTGGGGAAGTCCAAGAGCCGCGAGGACATGCGGCGCTACTATCGCCTGGCGGGTGAGGAGGAGGAGGAGGCGTTGGCTGCCAGGGGTGGCAGCCGGGTCAAGACTGGCAAAGCGAAGGGGGAGAAGGAAGGGAAGAAGGAGGGGAAGGAGGGGGAGAAGGAAGCGAAGACGGGGAGGGTGAAGAAGTCTGGCAAGCGGATGGAGGCGGGCAGCAGAGAGGAGGAGGAGGATCGAGAGGAGGAGGTGGAAGAGGTGGCGGGTACCAGCAGCAGCAGCGAGGAGGATGAAGAGGAGGGCGTAGATGGGATGGATGCACGCGCGAAGGAGCTGTACCTGCGGGCGCGCGGGCTGGCGGGGCCCGATAGCTCCGGCAGCAGCAGCAGCGATGACAGCGAGGGCGGTGGCGGAGAGGAGAGTGAAAATGAGGACGAGGACGAGGAGGAGCTGGACATCGGGGACGACCCAGACAGCGAGGAGGACCCGGAGGTGCAGCTGGAGAAAATGAAGGAGCACTTTGGCATCGGCGCTGTGGCGGCGCTGGAGGCGAACGAGCAGGACATCACGTTGGCGAGTGCCACATGCCGGAGCCTATCCCGTCACCTCAGCCCTGCAGGATGTGCACATGCATCACATGACCAATCTCACCCCCTCCGCCTCCTTCCTTTACTGCCCCCACACCATCCATGACTTGATGGTTGCCATGTCTGTGGTGGTGCAGGTGGAGGACGCCACACGGCGAATTGCGGTGGTGGACCTGGACTGGCGCCACGTGCGCGCCGTGGACATCCTCTCAATCCTGCAGTCCTTCGCATCAGGCAGCTCAGGCCGCGTGCGGCGCGTCACTGTGTACCCCTCGGACTACGGCCTGGAGCGCATGCAGGCGGAGGCTCGCGCAGGGCCGCAGGGCATCTACAAGGGTGCGGACGGCGCGGCCCATCTTCACCTTCATGCCTCACAGCTGTCTCGCCCAGGCTGCAACATGCCCACACCGGGTGGGGGATTATCCGCTGAGCTTGTACCCCTCATCCCCCTTGTCATCGCCGCGCAGAGGGCGTTGGAAGGGAAGAGGCAGAAGAGGCGGAAGAGGAGGACAGTGAGGGAGGGGAGATCGATCGCGAGCGGCTGCGCGCCTACGAGCGCAGCCGCCTGCGCTACTACTACGCCGTCGCTGAGTTTGACAGCGCCGCCGTTGCGAGCCGCGTATACGAGGAGTGCGACGGCCTGGAGTTTGAGCACTCCTCCTGCAAGCTCGACCTGCGCTTCATCCCCGACAACATGGACTTGTCCGACCGGCAGGTGCGCCATGGCTGTGCTTCACCCTGCAGTACACCAAACAGGGAAGCAAAAAGGGCAGATCATGGAGGTTGATTGGGGAGCTAGCCTGTGGAGAGGGCTGGCAATATTGCGGGGAGGTAAAGGCAGGAGTGCGTTCCAGCCCAGCAGTGCGCTTGCTACGCAAGGGACGGACGCTGCACAGCCTGGATTTAGTGGGGCCTGCGTAGCATCAATTGGGTGGCGGGGAGAGCATTGGCCTCTGGTGTTCTGGTGGTAGCGCGAGATGCATGCCCGCGCATGCTGTCAGGCGGGGAACGACTGCCAACAAGAGCAATGGGCGCTGCGAAGGGTGTATCCATATCCATATCCGTAACCATATCCAGTCATCAAGAGCAATGCAGAGGGAGCGAAAGGAGGGAGAGGCATTGAGCACCCCTTATTATGTGAAGTGTGAGCCCGCTTTTGGACGTTATGTGGGTAAGTGGTATCGCCCTATCCCCACAATTGCATTTCTGCATGCATGGCGTCGGGAAGAAGGCTGTGTGTGTGTGTGTGTGTGTGTGTGTGTGTGTGTGTGTGTGTGTGTGTTGGGCGGGGGGGGGGGGGGTTACACACAGCATTGCCCTCACTGACCTAGTCGAATACATACAAGAGGCCGTATGCCCGCTGCCTCGTCATCTCCATCTCTGCTCCCCGTCCCTTGAAAGCCTACTTGTCAATGCGCCGATTCCGCCCCCTACTCTCAAGCAATATCTGCCACCTTGACCTTGACGCTGTATCCCCCGCAAGCCTCTTACCAAACTCCCTTTACCATCTGTGCCACAGGTGCGCGACAGCGCGGACAGCGTGCCAGCCGGCTACGTCGCGCCCATGTTCCAGACCAAGGCGCTGAAGCACACAAGCGTGCAGCTGACGTGGGACGCGGACGACGTGGCGCGCAAAAAGGCATGCCCAGATCTGCGATGCCCGGCCGCTCTAGCATTTATTAGTCAGTTGCATCGACAGGTTGCCGTGCCAGAGATGGGACTAGCCAGGGATAGAGAAACTTACATTGGGCGGCAAGTACTAGTGCGCCGCTGACGAGGCTGTCGTGCTGTCCCTGCGCGCACAGACACTGAGCCGCGCTATGACGGAGGACGACGTGAAGGAGGACGACCTGCGTGCCTTTCTCGCCAGCGACGACAGCAGCGAGGGCGAGGACGGGGATGGCGAGGGCGGCGAGGCGCTGCGCGAGAGGTACCGCTCGCTGCTCGGCCTCGGCGGGGACGCTGGCGGCGCGGATGGCCGCCGGCCCAAGCAGAAGGACTGGCGCACTAAGGGCGACAAGGGGGACGGTGAGGAGGGCAGTGACGGCGAGGACGATGCCGACGACAATGAGGATGCCGATGACAGCGAGGGTTAGCTCCTTCCCCCCCACCCCGTGCAGCCTTCCTTTTCACCCACTGTATACTGTGCATGAATAATTATCTTCTTTTCGTTTGGCTTATTGTTCAGGGCATTCCCGATAGATTGGCTGTCCATCCCACTACTCTTGAAGTCTGCTCTTCGACGACGCTACAGCGTGTTCCATACACATACCCTGCCGTATTGACGTTTTCAGTCTTCGATATTAGTAGCTTACTCCGTCCATTGCGCCTTTCTGCTCGGCACTAAACACGCACTTCCGAGCTGGCCAACGCCGGGCATTCGAGCAAGGCCCTTAACTGTATTCACCGCCTCACCGGCACAGCTCGTCGCCCTGCTAGATGCCCAGCAACGGCCTAGAAAGGCCCCCCGCCAAAGCAATTCTCTAAAGGAACAGGCTATTGCATATTATCAGCTTGGCTTGCTATCCCCAGAGTCAGCCTCCACAATTGAACAGTGTTCTCTCTGACATTACCAGTATTCAAATCAACGTATTTACGCAAACTCGACGATGCAGTTGAAACATCCGGCCGTTAGCAGTGACGGAATCACTCGTCATCGACGTTGCGTGTCTCTGTTTTGTCATGCTTTATCGTCAGTACGGGGCTCTGTTGGGCCCAATCGGCTCTACGTTCTGAGCGCTGAACGTGCGTCCCTGGAATGTGCGGTGTCGCGCAGGCCGCTTCCGAAGTAAGGACGCAGACACGGGGATGGAGATGGAGGTCACGTTCAAGCCGAGCCTGGAGGAGCTCGGCAGCCGGCTGATGGCGCGAAAGAAGGAGGCGAGGAAGGGCGGCGAGACGGTGTGGGAAGCGTACATGCGCAAGAAGAAGGAGCGTAATGCGGCCAAGAGGGTGCGTCCACACAAACTCCCCCACTTTGCGCCTTGTCTATTATTATTACCGCCAATAAACAGGTCGCTACTTCCGTCCGTGCCTAATGGTCTGGCCCTGGCATGATTACCTGAACATACTTAGTACACTTATGTATCATCGGGACAATGCCGTGTTATTACTACTACTATTACTTGCGACTTCGATGGTGGGCATCTGGCGAGGCGAGGATAATAGTATCACTGAATGCCGACCTGTGATTGCGTTGGGCGGGACACAGGCGGGGCGCAAGCATATGGATAGCGACGACGAGGGCGACGAGGATGCGGTGGACAGCGATATCGACGATGGGCTGTACACCTCGGGCGCGGCCGCCGGCGAGGCGGATCCATTTTTCCAGCAGGAGGAGGATCCCTTCGCGGACCCCTTCTTTGCGGATGGCAGCGAGCCTGGGGCCAGCGGGGCCGCAAAGGGCGGCAAGCCGGAGAAGCAAGCCAAGAGGAAGGAGAAGACTGGCTCGAAGAAGTCGGCCAAGGGCGACGCGGACGGCGGCGAGGAGCGCGACAAGGCGGAGCTCGAGCTGCTGCTGATGGACGACGACGCGGTCTTGGGCGCAACGCGCGGGCTCTCCGTCCCGGGGCTCAGCGGTGCCAAGGGCGACTCGGCCCGCGAGGACGGCGCGCACAAGCTGTCGCGAAAGGAGCGCATCCGAAAGAAGGCCGCCGCGAAGAAAGCGCGCGCGCAGCAGTACGATAGCGACGATGACGAGGCGCTCGGGGCCTCGGCAGGCCGCGCGGGCGAGGCCGCCTTCCAGACCGACCTGGGGGACGACCGCTTCAAGGCGCTCTACAGCGATCCGCGCTTTGCACTCGACCCCACGGACCCCAACTTTCAGCGCCAGAAGGGCACCGCCGACTTCGCCAAGGAGGTTTCCAAGCGGCGGCGCGCTGGCAGCGGTGCGACAGCGCCAGCGGCGCCCGCGACCAGCGGTGCGGAGCCGAATGGCGCGCCCGCGGGCGCGGACATGCGCAGCATGGTGGCCAGCCTCAAGCGCAAGGTGGCCAAGAAGAAGGCCGGGCAGGAGAAGAAGCGGGACAAGAGGCCAAAGTTCTGACCTAGGGCGCCGCGCAGCTGATTAGACCATATAGCTCCTGGAAAAGTTTTGGCTTGGCTTGCTGTCCCTTAATATACCACACACTCGAGAGCTCGGTAAACACATACAAGTTCCTGGCCATTCCTCTGCACAGGCGTCGCAATTATGCCCCCTCCCTCTGGCGATATACTGGCGACAGTATTCAGGGCGGTAAAATGGCAAAACCGCGGAGTTTCTACTCCTGACAACACTGATGCCGATATACGAGAAGTACTGGTACTTGTACTGAATGGCCTTTGTGTGCAATTAAATAGCGACGGTGCAGGTGCTTTCTTTTATTTTCTGGGAATGTGTTGAGCAGGGACATAAACATCCTGGAATAAGACCAGCGAGAAAATGTAGTAGTAATACGGAATCGTGATATATATAGATAATATATGCGTGAAATGCTCAGATTATTATTGTTTCTCGTTCCGACTGCCACAAATCAATATATTTTCATTGTTTTTACTGACTTTGTTTCACACTCGCGGGCCGCCACATATTCCACGTGGCACTTTGTGCAAGGTACTATTGGCTTACCGCCCAACTTAGACTGCCGCCAACGCCGGTGCCAGAAGAGTGTAGGGGGCGAAAGAACGTAATGATGCTTCCGACGCGCGACAAATAATGACAGAATAATAGCGACACGAGTACGCATCGAGTACGCATCAAAATGATAAATACAGCTTGGACAAGGATTTGGTGAGTTATAGTGCGTTGACTAATATGAATCGGTCCGTGCTGCATCTTATCTTATCGTCGGCGATTCGGTGTGGCGAGAAAAAAATAAAGTTCACTCTGACAAGTCCAGTCGCATACTACGGCATGCATGTTGGTATGCGTCTCCTGAGCCGCAAGGTTGGAACAATGGAACAATTTATCATGGAATGCAAGAGAACATTATCGCACTGCCCCAGTAGTAGCACTCGCATACCACGCTCTTCCAACAAGTCTAGTAACCCTCCAAGGTCCGCAACGGTCGCGCATCCGCCATAAACATAATGGTCTCATCGTCGGTATCCCGAAGTATGGTTACTGGGACCATGGTTGAAGACTGCGAGATGGTGGAGATGTCGGTGCCAGGCGTAGATGCAGCTGCTCAAGTCTGCAATGTTTGCGAGGATATGGATACTCTGCTCCTCACATACATGAAACCGATAAGGACCGCCATCGACTACAAGACTCAATTCAGCGGCGTTCAGCGTCATCACTTAACTGGAGCCCCATGCAGCTAGGTGCAGTTCGGCCCCAAGTTCGAGCATCATTTTGCTGCTGCAGCGAATAGCATTGGCGAGGTAGTGGTGCCCGGTTCGAAACGACCTACAACGTTTGGGCACCTCTAACCCAGAAGACCCCATTCGCGTCACCTCGGAGCTGCAAGTTCCAGCTCACGGGCGGACGCCGCCGGAAGCTATAATAAAGGACCTCGCGGGGGATTTTCTCGGTCGCGCCCTCCACGAAGACGAGCATAACCCCGAGGAAGACGGCGGCGGCCATGTCGCTCTACCTGGAACATTGGGGTCTGCCAGGTATCGGGTATCTGGTATGCGAGTAGCATATGGCCCCGCCGTGGTCACCGCCCCAATTCCGGCATTCCCGCCCACCAGATCACAAGGCGACCAACTGCCCAGAGGCGACTTGCTTCAAGTGCCGTATGCGGGCCCATATAAAGTCGGCATGTCCCATGTAGGAGCTGCGACGAGATGCCTCGATGAGGCAGCGGCCAGGAATGAACGACTGTCAAAGTTCCAGACTTTCATCAGCATAGATGGGCGTCATCGCAGCAACATGGCCGTCGTGTTCACGTCGCCTGTGCGCCGATAGGACTGCCAATGTGGCATCGGCGGCGAAGTAGAGCACGTCGATGTTCCGAGTGCGTCGATATTCAGCGCGCGCCGCCGCAAAAGGAATAAGAACTCCGACAGCAGGATTCTGCCGCGGGACTGGGCCGAGGAAGGCGCTGTAGCCCATGGGCGACGTGACTACGTCGCCCTAGGAGCTGGAGATGAGGTTCAAGCCTGGGCAGATGCCGCCACCCAGGACGGCTGTGATAAAGTCATCACCTGTCCTGAATTATACATATCGTTTGCGAAAAATACCTCGGGAATAAGCCGAAACACACAGTCCGTGACATCCAATCTAGCAGCCAGCACTGCAAAGTGTAAACGGTGAGCCTTGTGTGGGCGGCAACTGTGGATCGTTAAGGTAGATGTTAAAGGCGTTGGCGGGGGAAACAACATTGGCGGCTCTGTTGGCAGACAGCATGGCCGGAATGAAGGCCACCAGCGAGGCCGCCGTGGATGCGGCCGCAGCGGAAATGTCAGCCGCACACAATCATGGGATGGGCTGCGCCGTCGACGATTCTTCGGTGGAGGAGGTCTCCATGTTCGTGCGGCGCCCAGTGTTCGCGGGGGACCTTTTACTCGGGGGCAGCCAGGCAACGGGAACCTTGCGTCCCCAACGGCTCAAAGTCGCGACGCAGGACATGGACCCAACGTGGGTGACGTAGCAGCGGAACACTGTGAGTCGGATGATTCAGCCTCTGAGTGTATTTGCTGATGCAAATAGCATTTCGAGTCGCAAGCGGCCCCTGCCATCCTTTGCTTAGGGCGGCATCCCGGGCGGCAACGCCGACATTATTCTCCCGGTCTTGGACCTCCCTAGATAGTACGAGTACCTTGTACCCCTGGGGTGAAGGGGTTTAGGGCCACTCTGTGACATATTGGCGGCCGCAGCTGGGTTCAGAGTGAAAGGGCGCACCGATGGCACGATCGACTGCTGTTTTCGGCAATGCTTTGATTAAAAACTATCTCAATTGTAGCACGCCCCAAGAAAGCGGACTGGTGTGCCTTGCCTTTACCAATCCCCGCGCAGGAGACCCCTTATTCCGCCGAGGATCACGCGGAATACGGCGCCTAACCGGTAAAGTGTTGTTCAACATCATGCGGCTATGGACAGGCTCTCATCCACATGATGCACGGCCGCCCCATTTGTAAACTTTTTGGGAGGCCGGGGGCCGCGATTATCCCTGATCGTAAACGCGATTTGGGTTCACTATTATATCAGTATATGCGTCATTTTCTATACTCCCCCCTCCCCGCCCCTATCCACACACACACACACACGAACACGGAAAACTAACCTTCCTGTTTCCATGCTATCGTGGTGGCATCCAAGGCATATTGATGTCGGACATGGAGCTGTGCATGTACCTCTTCATACATGCTTTTGATTACAACGCACTCCTCCGCTTTGCCTGTCTCCAAGTGGATGCCGCTCCCTCGTACATCTCCGTGATGAGCAGTGACTCCCAACATAGGCTGGATCAGCAGCGCGAGCGCTGGTCTGGGCCGCACCAGTAGCAGTAGCGCTCGCACGACCAGTAGTCCTCGCCGACGGGGTGCTGCACATGAGGTGGCGCATGCTTGAGCAGCTGCCAGTGGTGGCTGGCGGGCTTCCCTGGCAATACCGGGCCACGCCACACGAGCGGCAAAAGGGCGCGGGCAGGCGAGAGGGGGGGTGGGGGAGGGGGTTAAGCTGTGGCAATCAAAGAGTACGAACTCAGTGATTGTCGGTGAGCAACATGCAGACAGAACCTCGCTGGAACTTTCGGTGTCCCCATGGCGCTGAATGTATACGAACGAGCGCGTGAAAAAGATTGCGCGTCTCTGCATAAGGAGGAGACAGAGAATGGAGTCGTTCATGAATGAGAAAGCGCATGGAATGAAATTAAATGGCCAGACGGCGTACACTCGTACTGTTGTCATGCTCTTTGTGTATAGATGACAATTTTGCCGTTTATGATTAGGTACTTAGGGGTCTGGCTTCGTGTGGCATAATATCATTGGCTTGAAGGGAATGTAGAGCAATCCATAACATCGAGCAATCGTTCCCCGCCGTTATCTTGAGGGAGGCCGCGCCCACCTGACACGTCGACCCCTGGCGCAGCGCCGCCCCACTGCAGCACCGCGCCCTCCACGCGCTGCGCGGCGCGGATGTTGGCGACCGCCACTGACTGCGGGTCGGCGGCGCTGCCAAGAAACGCCTCTCCCACTGCCCCCCATACCATGCAGCATGTTAGTCCGTCAATGCATAGGTGTACCATACTAGGAGGCTGAGACAGTGAAGCGGATGAGAAGTCCATTTTGTGGGGGGGGGGGGCTAGAAGGACGGCGCACCCGTGAGGAGCCAAAAGTTTACGAAGGGCGCCACCCGTTCCAGCAGCGCCTTGTCCAGGTTGGGCGCCTTTGAGTCGCGCTGAGCCTCACAGCCGCCGGACTGCACGGATGCGGGGTCGTGCTTCCGCTGCTTGACACATCTGCTCAAGCCCGAGACAAAGAGGCAGCCATCAGTGCCATGGCATGGTGTGTTGACTCGGCCTGTGGTGAGCACCGTCAGCCATTCATATATGCGGGGTTAGACCGATGTGCCTACGCATAACCGCAAAGTATTGCGCTTGCACAAGAAAAGTAAGAAACCCATTAAATCTGTTAAGAGTTGTGGCATGGTTTCGGAGGCGCTATTGATTCTGCGCCAATGCGCCTCTGGACCGGTATATTGCCGGCTGCTTTGTGTTATTACTGGCATGTGTTAGTTCTAAAATGCTATATTTACCGCGGCGGGATATGGAGCAGTGAGATATATAACCTTGCAGGCAACAGGATTTCAACAGAATCAATGGAATCACCGCGATATAGTTGGAGAAGCACAATTGAACACAGTGACCCTTACGGTCCCGGAGGTATGTCACAGACGCGACAATGATCGCCGAAATGAGTACTGTTAAGGATCCAATACAATAACGGACGCAACAAAAGCAACATATAAGTTGTAGTAGTATTAAGTACTCCAAACCGTAACGGACGCAAGATAGTCACAATTATTCACCCTAGAACAAACATAGTTTCTGACATTCCCCTGGGACCATCATGTGAAATAATGCTTTGGAACAACTACCATGTCCTGTGTGCGGAATCAGACACTGGGGGGCGTACTGGTTATACAAGTCCGTAGCCACGTTCTGTTCCTGCTTCCGGCGCTCCCATTGCAATGTGCTCAGCGGCTCATAGGACAGGGCCACACTATGTTTGAACCGCTCTGCATCCGTCTCGTTGAGCAGCTGCCATGCGGCACACACAAAGTCGCTCTCTCAGCATTCACAGTGCTGGGTGCGCCAACTGCGGCACCTCCAGCGCCATGCATATAGTTCATCCATTGTTTGATTCAGTTTGGTCAAGGGGGGGGGGGGGGGGGGGGAGTCACCTGCAGGTTGATTTCCATCCGCCACTGGCTCTGCTCAGACGGCACAAACATAGGCTGCCCCGGGTGCCCTGCGCAGCGTCAGTGGCACAAAGGAGATTGGAAAATTGATGAGTAACATGAAGCTGCCATACGTGCTGGTAGAGCTGTGGCGGCCACGAAACGCACCATCTCTGTTGCTATTTCAAAACCATAAATCAGCGCTCCGAAACCATGTATTTTCAGCTTGCTTTTGCGAGTGGCATGCAGTACATTTGATTTGATGACGACAGCTTTGCCGGGAGGGTTGGGGGAGGAGGGGGTGGGGGGGGGGGGGGGGGGGGGTTGTTGTGGTGTAATTGGCTGCAGTACACAATACGCCAGCAAACACGAGGGGTAGTCACCACCAGGTATTCTTACGATGCCAGTGGTGAAGGTATGGTAGCGTGATATGCGCTATCGGCGCTCTGAAACCATAAAGAACTCCACGTAGCATCGCAGCCTCCCAGGCGCCCGTGCTAGGCGTACGGTGCCTGTCGAGCCAGGCGGAAGGTGCCGAGCGTGGATTGGCTCAACACTTTTCTCCAGGAACTAGCTCTTCTCAGACTAGTGGTACCATAGGGCTGCCGCGGTGTCTTCTTTGAGCTGTAGTGGAGAACTTGGCGCTCCGAAACCATGATTGCCTCGCGCTGCACTACGCGCCGATTCGGGCCTTGCTATCGAAACCAACGGTTTCTCAATATTATAACACGGCAATTCTCGAAACACGGCGCCGAAATATGGCAATTCTCGAAATAACAGCGCTTTGCATCATTTTTTGCGCAAGAGGTCAAGTGTTGGGGCGGTTTCAATCGATGACGCGGGGCGAAGTTGACATTAATTTATTGCATGTACGGCTTTGGAGCGATGCGAGAAGTCGGCGGCCCGAAACCATAGTCGCTCTGGACTGCATCACGCGGCTTTGGGTGCTGCCCGGTATCGCGAACGGTGCGGGTTTGTCGACAGGTAATGGTACAGAGATGAAGGATTATGGTGCGATAGGAGGTGCCACTTGTTGCTTGGCAGCTAGAATGTGCGACCCGGAGGTGACGGGGGGGGGGGGGGGGGGAGAGGGCGCCACACCTAGCACCGCTCGCTGCACCCCCAGCAGCGTGTTGAGGGTGGGCCAACACGCTGCGGCTACGTGCTCCGGCACGTGGCCGTAGGTCGTCGAGTCGTGGAAATAACTGCGCGCTACGTACGCGCACTCCTCCTCCTGCGCGACACAGAAAGCACTTTTTGGCACCACCACTCCGCAGCCTGTAATGCGGCGTTCTCTTTAGCTGGGCCCCGGATGAATCATCGCGCTGTTGAGATAATGTAGCGGGCGGGCGTCGTCGACGACAACGACGTCGTTGTCGCATTGTTGCGCGCGCGAAAGAGTTGCCGAGTGGTTTTCGCCGCTCGTCAGCATAATAACATCATCGTATAATCGTGCATATGGCGTAGGGGGATAGTAGTATGCTTGTCTTTTAAATATGAATACATAATGATATCACATATCCATCAGCTGGAAGACACGCTCGGCCAAAAACGCAGCGCTGCGAGACGCACCGCGTTCAGGTAGAGACTAAACAAGCACTAGCTAGTCGCTATCTCCAGAGCTAAGTATCGCTTTCTGAGAACTTCGCGCCAGGAGGACTGCCGCTTTGTGTCAATGATCGCAAAGGACAGGACAGTGCTAAATCCATGCGCAGAAGATGGGCGGTACCAGTACCATGAGAGCGGGACTGACGGACAGAAAGTGGCCGGAGCCAGGTTTGCCGAGGCCAATCTTCTTTGCCAGCTTGTGCCACGTCCCTGTTGGCAGGAGCGTGCCGGGCGGAACCTCCTTACCGTAGTGAGAATGTGAGGCATGCATCCAGTAGTACTGGAAATACTGCATCTCCTGCAGCACCTGCGGTGCAGCCCAACCCTCCGTCAGCGTCAGACCTGCATCTCGAAAGTTGAGGGTGCTGGTTTTGGAGCGGGGAGGCAGGGTATAGTAGTAGAAGGGCCGCACATCCTGTGGCGGCTTAAGCACGCGGTAAAAGGCATTCTCCTCGCGCCAGGCGGTGCATGTCGACAGCGCATGCGCTGCGGAGATGCTCGCAATAGGCGCGGTTCCAAGCGATCCGCTGCGCAACAGACAGTCAAGCAAGAGCGTAGCTCAGCGCCACGGCGTTATGAAAGTGCGGCACCTAGAGCGCGCGTGATTGGAGCAGTGACATGTTGATATGTATCGAATCCCGTCACCTCATACAATAATGGGGATAAGGGTGGTGTCAGTGTTGCTGCCTTAAGATGGCGATCCACAGGCAACATTTAATTGGGATCGCGTGTCACAAAAATAGCCCGGGATTGCTTAATGCCCTGAACTCGGACATCCTGTGCTATATTTGTGATGTATTGTGATGGTCTTCGAAATAAATTTAGCGTTTTTCTCTGTTCTCGTAGAGGGGGAGGGGGCTAAATACCGAACCCAACGTGTGGCTAGACCATCCGTCATCAGCACTCCCCAATCGTGCTGTGAAACTTCAGCATCGCTCGGGCGATGCTGTGAGCTCAGATCACAGTTGCGTTATCAGCGCTGGCAAATGACGGCAAGGTCCTGGTGGGGAACCTCCCCTCCTCCGGGTGGTAGGGCTGCTGACGTGGTGGTTGGAAAGCCTGCCAAGACAAGAGGCGGCTGCGGGGAGAATCGGGCGCCGCACCTGTTCATGACGCGCGCCACGTGGCCAAGAGGCATGCCAGGCTGGAAGGTAGGTGCCAAGGCGGGAGTCGCAAAGGCGGAGGCGTCGGGCAGGCCTGTCACGCCGGCCTTGCGGTACTGCGCCACCAGCGCCACCGCACCCTCCTGGCCAGCCAGAAGCGCATCAGCAATCCGGATTGTGATCCGATACCATGGGGACAGTGATGCTCCAGGGAGGGTCGGTGTGCACTTCTTCGGTGTCTCTCCATTGACATAGTTGTAAAACGTCAACGCGAAGGAGTGTTGTGACTACCTTAAGCAACGTATCCACCCAAAGCAAGCTTGCATTACCTTTTATGTAAGTGGACATCATAACCACAAAACCAATGAAGGTCAAATTCTGCGGTGTATCGAATTGTGCTGTACGTGCGAATTGACACAATAACCCACCGTACGCATCCTCATTGCCTCGCGTTTACCTCCTTATCTCTGCATCCTTCAAGATGCGCTGCGTGGTGCGCTGCGCTTGATTGGGCGCCGGACTCCCCCAACAATGATGATAGTTGGAACGATAGTGAGCCCTTTCTCCATCTTGGCCACATCAGCTAGTCCATATGTGTGCCCCCTGCTCCGCTACGCAGTGCAAGCTCTCTACCCCCCTCCTCTCTCGGGGGCATCTCTCACTCTCTCTTACTGTCGGTGGAGTAAGAGGGGTGTGAATGTTTGGGCACAGTCTGAGAGCACGGTGCTGGCCATGCTTGGACATCCGTGGGGGTGGCATGGCGGAGAGTGACTCACCCTCCACAGGTCTCGCTTGCTAGACTCGAGGCAGTATCCCGCGCTGCGCAGGGCCTGCAGGTCCACGAGCCCCGCCAGCGCGGAGAAGGTTGCGGGCGGCAGCAGCAGCGTGCGCTCCGTGAGGCACCCCAGGCCCAGCAGCCGCTGCAGCTTGATCAGCATCAGGCCGTATCCATCCTGCGCAGGCGGCGCTGCTTAGTCTCCCCATCGCGCCGAGGGGGGGCAGGGGGGGGGGGGGAGGCATGCGCCATGCGGAGGCCACGGTGTTCATGGCGCAAGCAGGTGATGACAAATGGGGGGGGGGGGGGGGGCACCTGGTGGAAGTCGTCGGTCACCAGCAGGAACCGCAGGGGCGGGCATGTAGCGCCCGCGACCGCAGCTTCCGCGGCCGTTGGTTGGTTGTGCAGCTTCTGCCGCTGCTTGCTGCGCTGCGTCATGCAGGTGTCCCTGTGGGAGGCCGGGGAGTCTGTCTCTTAATGTGATATGTATTAGAATATGCCCATGTAAATGCACAGTAACCTTGAATTGAGTTGAGGACGTCTTTTCATATCTATCACTATGTATATGTACATACACACATATATATGGATACATGGATATATACATATATGTATATGTATTACATGTGTGCGTCTGTGTGTGTGTGTGTGTGTGTGTGTGTGTTTATATACAGTATGCATTTATAGCGGTCCTCTCTCAGGTCGGGGGGGGGGGGGGGGGGGGGGGGAAGGGGGCAGGCCAAATCGTTTGCTACATGCAATGTAACGCACTTACATCTTGCAAGATGTAGCATTTAATCAATACTAGATGTAGATGCGTGCATGTCCGCCATACGCCATTGCATTCATTGTGCGACTACTAGGGCCGGCTAGCAATAGAAGAGGATTAGAAAACCAGTCGCCGTTTGACGTTGGATGTGCTGGTGAAGGGTACCTCCATGCCCAACATTTGCATGTAGCAAAGCCACATGCATGAATGGGGGTTGCACTCCATAGTTATGCCGGCGGGTTGTGTCGATGACGTACCTGCCCCACTCCGCACGCACCTCCAGCCAATGCCGCTTTGCGCTGTTCTCACCCATGCTACCGGCTGGTGCCTGGTGGCACAGGAAGGCAGGGCCGGACAGGTCCATGCCGAGGGTGGGGGGCGGATGGGGGGGGGGGGGGGGGAGTGAGAGGCATTGGATGGGATGGGATGGGGATGGGAATAATCAGCATGTGGCTGCTGAATAGGGATCTCGGTGGCTCTGCAGCTCACCATCGGTACCACCTGTGTTGGCTCAACTGCGCCTTGCCCCTGCCCACCGGCACCGGCATCCTCCACCGGGGCGCTGCGCTTCGGATCGGCCACCGACGCAGCGGCACTGCCGCTTGGAAACACGTGTGCATGCATGCTTCTGTGCGAAGCAGTTGAAAGCCCCCACATGTGTCAGGAGCGAGGTACGGCTGCTATATGCTGCGGCTGCGGCTGTATACCCGTGTACGGCCTGGGGGTGTGCCTCAGTCCCTGCTGCGGTGTGTGTGCGCGATCGTGCTCACGCTCGCAATTTGATATTAGCAGCGCTGTGAACGCAGCGGCGACAACAACAACACCACCGTACCTAATGAAGTCAAGCGGCCCGCTGTGCTCCCCCTGCAGCAGACTTCGCCGGCCTCCGAGCGCGAGCCTCCAGGCGTCGCTCCTTTCCGAATGGGCGGCAGGCGCAACGTTGGCCGCGACGGCGAGAAGCGCCATCGCGACAAGTACCGCCACTACAGGGCGCGGGCTCGTGGCCATAGCGTCGCTTTACTCGCAGATAAGCCTCACACTCCTCAGTTCGGTTCCAGGCTAGAGCCTTATAACTAAGTGTGCCAACAAGTTCGAGTACGCGCTGCCGCCGTTCTGCTGGTATCTGCTTGCGCCCTGGGTTGCGGTGCGTCGCGTCGCGCCGCGTCGAATGCTCCATGGCCGCGGCAGCGCATCTAGCCCGTTGGAGCGTCGCCCCGAGGCCCAAGCAGGGATTTCCTTATTAAATGGATCGCTGCCTAAGCGGCCATCACACAGGGAATAAACGCTGCAAGGGTTTCACTGTTGCCAGAATCCCGGGGAATCCCGGGGAATGCCCTGTCCCGGGGGCGGCGGGGGAAAAATGCCCGTTGGCCCGAGCCGCGCGCGCAGCCGTTGTACTTTATTCTGAGACAAATATCGGTACGCGACCGACAGGCATGGGATAAAACTGATGTATCTCCAGCATTAGATTGACAGTGATAAATCGGCGAACGATACGGCGTGCTGCAACTCGTACAGGCGGTACGCGCGGGTTAAAAATGTACCCCCTATCGCTATATGTGTATAGATAGTACATATAACCGGAATAAAGGGGCATTCTCTCTGCCGGTGTGCAGATGGCTAAGTCTGATGCGTGTGCTCGTGCCCACTCCACGTCTTCTCATGTTGCTGCTTCCACCCCGCAGTCGTTGTAGAGAACCTTTCTGATTGCCCTTTTCTTTGGTGATTTCCGATATCGCCTTCTGCTGCTAGCTCATGTAATTAATTAATATATAAAGGGGCATTGGTAGGTTTCCGTGGGTTGCTCAGCATATTACGGGCTATAATGCCGGTACCAGTGCCACAACATTAATTGTTTTATCATTCCAGGAATGGTGTGCTGAAAATGTAACAAAAACCGACTATTATTGTCATGTTTTGTATTTTAAATATTTTTTGTTTTCAAGACATGACTACATATGTACATTTCCACAATTTATCGATCGCATAATAATGCACACGCATCATCAGCAGACGACACGCGAGTAGCACCCGCGCGATAACGATCGTGTATGGCCGTATCTGGCCTCCTGTCATGTCCGGTGCGATGAGGAGCCGCTTGAACTCGCCCGGCTGTCTTGTCGTATGCACATCACACTACCGAGCCGCAGGCCGCCGCAACGATCGCCACATGATAAAGCCAGGGGTAAAGCCACTAACTGGCACTTAAGACGCAGAACGCTCGTCGCACTGTCACAATCTCTCAGTCGACACCCACGCCTCAGTTTCAACTAGTCCCCGGGTCGACTGACGAGGTCTCTGCCCGCCATAGGTCCGCGCCTCGTGACTCGCCCCGACGTGAGTCGTTCATGCTACCCGCGCATACCCGGCGGCCTGATATTGCGCAATTGTTCGAACCTGCGCCTGCACACCAGGTTGACCACTGCGCAAAGAACTTTGTGTCTGAGTATTTCCGACTTACTGCGCTATCAAGCACCACTGACGAATGCGTGTCCCATTTTGTCGGCAGCCAGCGACCCGGTGTCTTGCCACAGCTCAACTCTCACGGACGATGTTTCGGCAGCTTATTGCCGCTCGCGTCCCTCCGCCGGCTGCTTCTGGTGCGGTTGCGGCAGGAACTCCGGTACCGACTGCGGCCTCAAGTTTCGCCCCTGTCCAAGCGCCGGCGGACTCCGCTAGCCGTGATCGACCATCGCAACAATACCAAGCAGCGCTTGAGGTAATGGCGCTCGACCCGCAGGCACCTGCGGCGAGCGGTAGCGCTACACTACATATAAACTGACGAAAGCAAGGCAGCGGTGCCAGGCCGGTATCTTTAGTCGATTTTATCGTAAAGGCACATCCACGAGTCGGTAATCCTAACGGTCGCTGCAAAGCAAAGTCCGGCCGCATCGCAGGGGCTTCGCGAGTTGCTCGTTCATATTCGACATTGCTCGCCACCCGCAGCTCATTGTGTGTTTGCTTGATCTAGAGTGCCCTGCTGCTGTCGGCGCAGGCCTCCGATGAGCTGCTTCGTGTGTTCCCTGCTGCGAATGCCCGAGGCACTTCCAATATTTCTCAGGACCCCGAGGTTCGGCCTCCACATCTTCAATCACAAGCCTGGCTGATCTTATTGAGTAGGGGATCCACAAGCATGTAGGTATTCACTATGACTCGAACTCTGTCCAGCAATTCACCATGTGGATGTCGCTATTTTGTAGGAGCAAGGCGAGATTTGGAACCTTCTTACCTTCTCTGATACAGGTAGCAACTTCACCGAAGATGAAATTGCTACTGCTACCAGTACGCTTCTGGCACTCGCTCCATTGTAAGTGGCGACACTAGCTGCTGCGCCACATACTGTGTTGCAGCTTGGACTTCGGGCACACCCTAGCAATTGAGGATTTAAGCCTCAGTTTTTCTCTCCCATCATGGACATGCAGGCCATCTTCCGGAAATAACGATGAGAACCAATTCGAAACTCAACTCGCCAGGCAACGTGCGCAAGTCAACCACTGCATGAATGAGATATTGCACGACCAAGAAGTTATAAACTTAATGTGCAGACTCCCGGCCATGCAGAACCTCGTGGAGTCCATGATTCAAAATGTACGCTTGCTTTCTCAAGCTCCATAATCAACGTGTTGATATGGACGTTTCACAGCAGTGCCCGGTGATTTTATATGAAAAATCTGTACCCATGTGAGATTGTAGTAGGGGCGGCAAGCTGTTTACATTACACCAGAGCCGGTGCTGTCATCACCGCCACGAGACGTTGATCTGCCACCATGATGCTGTTTGGAGATGAAAAGTCAAACTTTTCTCAAGGGAGTTCTGTGCCAACGTGGCATGTTTTGACATGACAGGGGGATTCTTTTGGCGGATTTCCTGAAATGGATATGGAGCCAGCGTTCTACATGGGTATGGAGCAACCACCCTCTACCGTCAGCATTGAAGAGATGCAGGTTTGTACTCCGTCCTGAAGCGGTTTGTGCATTGGGCGAGGCGATGTGTATGCACTGCTACCTAGAGTTACCGAATCTTTGTGATGATGCAGGATGGTGACATCAAGAACCTCATCCATCACCTGGCACAAGGGCTGAGATGTGTAGGCAACAGGCTGGGCAAGGCGTACAGCAGCATGGGCAACTTTTTAAAAGGCGTTGCAGCTAACGTCACCAGGCATGTTCCCGCCCTCACTTGTATTATTTGTTACTGGCTGTCCCTTGTCATTGCGAGGCAATACACGCCAAGCAGCACAGCAAGTATGCGCATGATCAAGTGAATCAACTGAGAAGAAGTGGGCGCTCCCGGATTGGTTTATAGGAAGGACCGTGCCGAGGGCGCATCATCCAGGGTGGAGTGTTTACGCCAAGCCATGTTCGCTGCGGCTATGTGTGTTCTCACGATCCTTGTCGCGAAGAGAGTGGCTACTGCCAAACGCCGAGGTTCATATCACTGCACAGCGTAGAATGTGACCATCTCTTATCTGAGAGAGAACAGCACAGCATCCTACGACGCTTCCTGCGGTCATTCTCAACACTCACAAGGCACCGCACTACTGCGGCTGTCTATCCCGCTTTGCCTTCTCTGCTGCAACAACATTAACAAAATGACATGTAACAAACTAATGTTACAAGGTTTGTGAGGCCAAGATTGCTTAACACCGCAACCGTGCATCCAGTGAGCAACCTAAAATTTGTTTTGAATCACTGTTTTGGCCTGGTCTAGAAATGCCGTCAGCTCCTTTTGCAAGCCCGACGCAGCCTCCGCTTCCCGCTGGGCATCCGCGTGGCATCCGTCTCGCTGAGGTGGCCACCAATAGCCGCCTGAAGGCGGCCCCACGCCTCGCGCACCGCCGCGGCGTAGCTAGCCGGCCCACGAGCATCGTTATTGAGGATTCCGAAGTGGTCATACCGGCAGGCGGAAGAAGTTGCGTTGAACCTGCCTCGGCCAAGTACGGACTCAAGCTGGGGGTCAAAGAAACCAGGGGTGTGGGTTGGGGTGTCGGAGTTCCTAGTGAGGAACCTCGGAGGATGTCATTCATGCAGCCGATGAAGGCGGCGGCATCACAAACTAAAGCCAAGCGGCGGATGCCAGCGCCCTTCAGCCGAGTGGGGAGGTGAAGCCTGCTGCGCGCCCTGGACACTGCATCCTCGCTCAAAGTAGCCGTCTCTGCTGCCATGGGGTCAGGGTCGTGCAAAAACTCCGCCAGGAAATCAGCGAACACCGGATTGGTGTCGGAGCCGTACGTGGAGGGATCAAAAGAGACCCCTAGCAGCCGCTCGACCGCCGTGAGGACGGTGGCGTCCACCGCCTTTGCGAAGGCCTCCACCTTGGACAGGATGCAGTTGCGGAGCCAATGGCCCGCCCTGTGTTGCATGCAATGCTTAAGGAGACACTCGTACGGGTAGTAAGAGTTATGAATAATGTAAAATTCCCGATTGAATGAGGCTATTGTAGTTGGCAGCGGACCGGGCGTCTTCCGCCCTAGTGCATGGTGTTCACCGGTACTACCCTTTTGTGGTTGAGGACCGCGGCCGTCTCGGGAAGTCCGTTTTGACGGTGGTCTACATTTTCGCGGTGCTGTTGGCTGTGCGCAACTTCCCTGGCGGTCCTTCCGCCCCGACCTCTTGCTTCCTTTGTGGTCAATCCGTTCAGGCACTTCGGAACTTTGTCGCCAGCCAACCTGCTGAGTTCCGCCGTCACCTGTCGCGCACACGGCGGGGGCTGTTGCAGCGGGTCTCGGCTTGCGTGCATGGTACCCTGGGCGGCATTCTCTCTGCTGGTGTGCAGATGGCCAAGTCTGATGCGCGGGCTTGTGCCCATTCTGCGTCTTCTCATGTTACTGCTTCCACCTCGCAGTCGCTGTAGAGGGCCTTTTTGATTGTCCATTTTTTTGGTGATTGCCTGAGATCGCCTTCTGCTGCTAGCTCATGTAATTATTTATACAATGAGGCTATGGTCTACGGGTCATGCCAGACCTACGACTGCAGCTGGCGCAAGAGGTCCAGTGCTGGGGCGGCTTATTTGGCCGATGTCCCGGGGCGAACTTTACTTTACTTCACTTCACTTTTCAATTTTTCATGTAAAGTTAGCTCCGCGCGCGGTCATCGGCGGAGGCCGCTGCAGTAATCCTTACCTGGTATGATGGTACGGGGTACCTGTGGTCGATGTTTGTTATTACATGAGCTAGCAGCAGAAGGCGATATCTGCTGTGAATTACAAGGGCAGTTACAAATCCACCTACTGCTAAAAGCAGTACTAAAAGATCAACACAGCAAGCCGCCTAGAATAAAGGCGGCCCGCATCAGTACTGGTGTGAATTACAAAAAGGGCAGTTCCCCAGAATTAGAAAATCAACACAGCAAGCCGCCTAAAAGCGGCCCGCATCCCGCATAAGGCGGGATGGATGAGTGATGCGCACACGGTTCAGAGTCCGGGCCACGCGAGCACGTGTGTGTGTAGGTGATCCTCGGACGTGCTGTGCAGCTTCAGCAACGGGATGGGAGACGAATCTGCGCCGTCTGATGAGGCAGCGAGCACGCTCTCGAGCGGCCACCAAGCTCAGGACCCCGAGGAAATCTCTCGAGGTCGATACTGGTACTTGATCTATCTATACATATCTATGTGATATCCGCCATGTATGCACGGTATACATATATATACATGTACTTGGTCCCGTCCGCGGAGTTTCACTGATAGATCCTAGCAGGGCCGGTTACCCCTGCTAATCTGCTATTATATTATTTACATGAGCTAGCAGCAGAAGGCGATATCGGAAATAATCTGCTATTATATAGTATGTAAGGATTACCCTGTACCGCCCGCCCGGCATAGGTCACTTCACCGCGCATCTGTCGTAGGCCGTAAACTCGTAGCGCACGCACGGGACGCTGCAGGGTAGTATACACATACAGCATACAGGCGGGCACCAGGACCCGCAAATATTGCACTAATGACATGCGAATCAGGCGGGCGCGCGAGGCTCATCAGACATCTAATCGCTGCTTATTCGTAGCCTGCTCGCCAATTACAGGCGGCACCAACTCCTGCACTTCGCACGAACATAGGTGGAGGGCGGAAGGCCGCAGACCATAAGGCGGCTCCACCGTAGTATTGAAAGGTGGAAGGTCGTTCTGGCCGTCAGGAGGGCAAGGCAGCTTCCAACCGAAGTCATTTCAACTCCGCCGGAAGTGCGCAGCGGTGTACGAGTACTACTACGAGTTGTCGAGACACAAGCCTTAATTAACGTACTACTAATCATAGCTCCGCCCGACGCCGCACGTTGCTGCCCGCGAGGAGGTGGAGGACGGCGCCCTTCGACATGCACGGCCAGGGTCGCTGGGCCGCCTGAAGCCTCCGCGCGAAGCATAGTTTTCTATCGTCCCGAGTTCGAGCAGGTGAAACTCCTGCCGTGCTCGCCCAGCGCGAGCCCTGGCTGTCGAGGCAGCATTGCCTTGGTGCGCAAGTACCGTTGCAAGTACGGTACGCTCCTCACATGCTGCCGCCCGCCCGCGACATGCCGCTCCCGGACTGCAAATGATTGTACGAAATAGGCGGGAAATACACCGCTTACGTGCACGTCCAGCATCGGCGCACCTCGTCTACCCAGGCACCTCGCCCACGCACAGACGCGGGGCAATGTATTTGCGCAGAGCGGGAGCCACTGGAATGGGGACGCCTTGGGTTTGGGCGGGGTGGCCGCGTGGCGTGGCCGGAGGCGACGCAGGCGAGGCGGTGCCGGGCCGATACGACCCCGCCATCTCGACATCTGCCGGCCGGAGCTCAGCTCGACTCTCTCAGCTTCCACCACTTACCGCGCACGCGGGTTAGGCGCGAGCTGGAAAATCGTGCTGCTGGCTGCACTATTTCGTTAGCAATTTCGGAAGTGCGGGCATGGGCTGGGCATCTGCTGGGAGGGAGGCCTGTCGCTGGGGAGGGAGGCGTTGCTTTGAGGCTGTTAGTCCCATGTGAGAGTACGGCAGTGGTTGAAGTATCTGCATGCCTTCGATGCTAAGCACCCTCACCAATTCATCGGTGGTGTAGGGGTGGGATGGGCAGACCGCTGACAACCGCAGAGCGCGCGGGCCGCCCCTGCGTGCCTTTACTTCCGGTGGAGCTGACTGGATGGTGTCCTGATGTTTGGCTGCAGGACACCCAGTTCACGGTGACTTAACATCTCGCCCAAGGTGGACTGCACCATGGGGGCCAAGGACGGCGTCCCGCCGGTGTTTCGCTCCAAGAAGTACAATGACACGCTGGTGGACTGGCTGCAAGCCGGCGCGACCTCCAAGGAGCGCGAGCGCACCATGACGGTGCTGCAGTCCACGCTCAAGTTCAAGCCCCAGACGCGGCCGCGCACCTCGGGCGGCAGCTCGGCGGGGGCAGGGCGCCTGGGGGGCCCGCCTGGCCGCCACGCTGCCAGCGCGCGCGCTCGGCCAAACAGCACCGGCACCGACCTAACCGGGCTGGAGGGGCTGCTTCCAGGCGCCGGTGACGGCGCCGCGGCGCCGTCCCCGCACAAGACTGCCCCCAGCAAGGAGACGCAGCCGCGTCCATCCAGCCGCGGGGGGCTGCCGCCCAAGCCTCGCAGCCCGACCTCGGTCCTGGATGCCGAGGCGGCAATGGAGGCCCGCCGCCCGGGGAGCAGCGCGGGGCGCCAGCGGCAGCCATCGCCCGCTGCGGAGATGACGGCCGTCCCGGCGGTGATGGTGAAGGGTCAGGTGTACTCCGTCCGGCCAGAGACCCCCAAGGTGCAGACGGTGGACCAGCGCCACTCGCTGCGCCCCGGCACACCTCAGCGTGGGCAGCCGGGCAAGCCGCCCATCGGCCCCTTCCGCACCGACAGCCCAGCGGCAGGCAGCGCGGTGCGCGCGGCTCGGTCGGCGCGCGCGGCGGGCGGCACCAGCAGCTCACCGCCCTCGGACGCCCCCTCGCGCAGCCTGGACCTGACCTCCCACAGCGTGGCCTATGGCATCCGCGAGGCGGCGCCCGACATCTACGACGAAATGCTCGACATCACCAAGCCCAGCCAAGCGGAGAACGCCAACTTTGCCAGCCAGTGCGACTTTTCGGATGGCTTTCCGATGTTCATGCGCAAGACGGCGTACGAGGAGGCCAACGAGCGCCTGGCGACCACCATCCAGGACAACGGCGCTGCGCAGGCGCGCAGCTTCCACAACTGGATCAAGCGGCAGCGCACCTACTTCGGCGACCTGCTCACGCCCGAGGCGGCGGCGCGCGTTGACGCGTGGTTTGAGACCGCAACGGACGAGGAGAAGGAGGAGTTCATCGTCGCCTTCCGGAACATCCATGCCACCGCGGACCCCGACCGCCACAAGTCGCTCAGCCACGTGCACTACAGGCTCATGAAGAACCCGCTGGATGACGACGACCTCGCGCTCATCAACGACGAGAACCGCTTTGCCACGTATGGGCGGCCAAAAGACCGCAGCCTCCGGGATGTCTCTATCAAGGTGAGCGTCCGCCCTCGACATCGCCCCTCACGCAGTGGTGAATGACGCCATGGGAGCATTGGGCGGGCGGGTCTCTCCCACTGTCGAGCAGCACGTCAGACATGCATGGCTTGTCAGGCTGCGGCACCACCAGTCAATCACACATGAGGGGGGTGAGGAGCGCAGACATTGGAGGGGGTATTCGCAATGGCGACCGTCCCTCACACTGCTGTGTGCCCTGTGCGCATTTGTCTGGCGGGCTCAGGTGCCGAAGGAGCGGCCGCAAACGCCGCAGATGACGCGCCCAGGGACAGCGCCGGTGGGTAGCTCTTCCGGGGGCCGGGGGGCCAAGCGCGTGTCGCGGGAGGACATGGACCTGAAGAAGGAGCTCTACACCAGCAACGTGCCACTCAAGTGGGCCTGCACCACCGTCGGCCCGCTGCAGAGCGCCTACCAGGCCAATCACGGGGCCAACATGCGCGACCTGATGAAGAGCATCTCCGACACAATGGAGCAGCGTGAGAACATGATGGCGCCGCTGGGGCTGGGCCCCACGCTGGGCTTTGGCAAGGTGGACCCGGTGCTGTACCAGCACAGGGCCGCCGCCTTCCCGGTGCCGGACTGCTACCTGCACGGCACGCTGGCCAACGCGGAATCGCGGGACGAGAACAAGTACACAACCTACATGTCGACGCACGGCCAGGCGGTGGACAAGCCGTGGGCGCTGCTAGACCCGCAGGAGAAGCTGACCGCCGCCAAGGTGGCGGCGATCGAGGCGATGCGGCTGCAGGAGTTTCGGGAGCGGCTCAAGCGCACGAGCGTGCCGCTTGGCAGCAGCGCCATCTTCAACCAAGTGAACCCCAAGACCATGAACCAGACGCAGCTGACGCGCTACCCGGAGAGGGCCTACCACACCGACCCCTCGGCGGCTCGCCTGCTCTCCGTGTACACCGGCCCCACCGCCAGCGTCAGTGCCTGCGCACCCGCGGAGAACCCGTACCTGCCCACCCGGCACAGCCTCGCCAAGGGCAGCGGCAGCGGCAGCCGCGCAAACTCAACCATCGGGCGGGTCCAGGACATATGAGTGCCCTTCCCCCGGCCCCCCTTCCCTTTTTATGGGCGCAACTGTCACCGGCGGCGGCGCAGCTCAGCACGACGTAATGCGTAAACGCGTAGCGCCTAGCGGTTGCTTTGTTTATTTGTGCGCAGCTTAAGCGGTGGCGTGCTGGTTGGGGTTGGAGACGCGGAGAACATCCGCCGCACGGCTCCCCTCAAGCAAGTAATCGATGCCCACCTGGGCGCCTCGCCCTGTAAGCCCCAGCGAAGCCAATCAGCCCGCGATGCCCCGCTTCAAAAGTGGGCTCATGCCCCATCTGTACGACTCGCCCCGCTGTGGGGTGGCACATGTTCTCGCCAGGGCTGCCTGAGCAGTGCATGACACCTTTTCCTCTTCCAGGGAATGCATGCCCATCAAGATCATTCCGCACGGAACCTCGCCCACTGGTGCGCAAAAAATTGACGAATGCCCGCTGCGTGGCGGTATCATCCGCACCCCTCCTTTGGCGCTCTGCACGCATAGATATGTATCGCACCATCCTATCTATTATACTCCCGCCAGTGCGCCTTCCATGAGCGGGTGGATGTTGTCCACATTGCTGCGAAGTCGCTACCAGTACTACATCGTTTTATTATTTGGGGGGGGGGGGGGGGGGGGGGGGGGGCTTCTCACAATCAAGTGCTCCTGCCTTTTATAGAATTGGCTGACATTGGAATCCGGGAAGAAGAGCGATGTCCCGCAATTCGCAAACTGAGAATAAGCAGCATCACGATCATCCAAAAATATTCAGACAAGGAGGGGGGGGGGGGGGCCTTCCCAGCAGTACTAGAGCAAAGGATGATTTGGGGCGAGACGGCGTAATACCATACCGTCGCTGACTTCATCGCCTCAGACCAGTACTTATACCACACGCGGATCTATTTTATAGGTGTATGTATACCAGCAGGTTCGACCATTTCACAGTGCGGCGGTCGACTGGTGAGTGTCCGGGAGCTGCATATCAGTCTCAGCAACATAACGGCAGAAATTTACATATGCTCTGACTCGAGACGCGCGGCGCCAGGCAGGTGTCATCCCCTGGATGCCCGTGGGACTCTATGTGAAGGCTGTGTTGACTGCCGCCGCCAATTATTCTCGCCATTCACGATAGCTATAATACGAGCAGCGTATACCGTAGCTTTAAATTGAGTTCGCGCCTCCCTTCTGCGTAACTGTTTATTCAAATTACCGCGCCTATTTTCAACTTGTGCGGGTGGGAAACCAATAGAAATATATGTTTGCTATAATAGAGATCCCAGGGGGGAGGGTCTACTGCTGAGCAATACCGGTATTCCTTGGTACAAGCATACTGACAAATATGATATTGTTTAGTTATGAGCGGTAACTATAAACTAGACGGTGGGCAGATGTGATTAATACTTTGCGCATCGCTATGTCATACCGCAGGGGTCAAAAACGATAATACACTGCGAAGCCAAAGCGTGGTCACGGTAAAAGTAAAAGTAAACTTCGCCCCGGTACATCATCGGCCGAAGCCGCCCCAGCACTTGACCTCTTGCGCCAACTGCAGTCGGAGGTTTGGCATAGCCCTTGGAACCATTGCCTCATTCGAACCCCGAAGGGCTAATGCATCAACCGCGTAAACCCAGGGTACGCCGGGACGATATTGCCGACAATGCCTAGGCCAGGAGTCGATACCCGGACCTCGCGCGTACGAGACGACCGCTTAGCCGAGAGGACAAGGGATGTACCTTGGTCACGGACTTGGTCACGGTTTCTTCTTTCAAAAAAAGGCAGAATATCAAGCAGACGTTTTCTTTTTCTTTTCTATCATTCTAATTCCCCCATCCGCAGGGTACATTCCTTGCACGCTCGGTTGAGCGGCGGTCTCTTGTTTCGGCGTTGATCCAACAAGTAGGTCGATCTGATTCCTGGTTGATGTATTTCGGCAATATCGGCCCGGCGTGTCCCGGGTTTAATCCTTGTACCCGGTTGATGCATTATTGCCCTTCGGGGTTTCAATGAGGCAATGGCCTAAGGGCAATGCCAGACCTACGACTGCAGCTGGCGCGAGTGCTGGGGCGGCTTGGGCCAATGTCCCGGGACGGGCTTTAATAGCGCCGACTACCACTTAGCCATAACCGCCGCAGAGAGATGATACGCACACCAGTCGGCCAAGTGATCTGTAGCGCGCACGCAGTGCTTGCCATCATAAACATTGTTCCTCACGGCTTCCTCGATTTGTACGACGGCCTTTTCACTCAGGAGGTTTCTCACTGCACATTCGATCCGGAGAGTTATAAACGGCGCAATGTAACAATTACAGCAGTTCTGCCGCAAGTGGTAGCAGCATGTGGATGATCGCACGACACTTCTTCAGCTCATATTGGGTCGTCCTCGGTGTCCAGGAAGGTCGCGCGCCGGCGGTGCTATGCGGGGCAACATACGCAAACACACCATGGCAAACCCATGCTCGTCTCCCTTCACACTTCGGAGGGCCGTTCCTCGCCCTCGCACCCGGCTCATCGTCAAGACGTAGTTATCACGTATGGCAGTAGCAGTACGTACCGGTGATATGAAGCCGATTATAAACGAGTCAGCGCGCGGTCGTTATCAGCAATAGTATGGATCATGTGCATGTACTCGAGCTGCATGCAGGCACGCAGTGTAACAGTGCTTACAATGTGGTCGGCAACAATCACAGCCCGCAATGAGTTTGTGCCATTTGACAGTGAATGACTCGTCATCCGGCAAGGCATGTCTAGGCGCAAGGCACTGCTGTCAGCTGCCTGTCAGCTGCAGGGCTTTCATGACGCCTGAGCTCGAGACAGCAAACAGAGTGGACGACTTCGGCTGCCAGCTCACGGCAGACATAAACTCCTGCGGCATGAGCGGCGTGAAGGAGTGGACCACGATCGGTTGGGACAGCTCCTGCGCACGCGAGGGCCGCACGCACACCCACAGGTCAGGCGCCGCACCTCGGCCGCTGGCGCACGGGGGAGACAGGGCGGCGGGCGGGCGCAAGGGGTGACGTGGCGGTCGGATCGGGGTGCCGGCCCGTCACCTTAAAGTACACGTACACCTCGCTGGTCTCGCTGCCGCAGGCGACAAAGTCATCGTGCACAGACATGCCCACAAAGTTGCGCTGGTTCTTGTGGCCGGTGAAGGTACGAACCTGCCCCCACAAGCGGAACACAGGGAGCCGGTGCCGGTGGGGAGGGCGGTCAGCTTGGCTTAGTTGCACGAGGCGGGATCCGCAAGCTGCGCACTCTCGGGCAGCAGTCATCGCGGCGATTGTGAGCCCTTCCTCAGCGCGCACCAGCGAGTTCGTCGTGAGGTCCCACATGCGCAGCGTCGAGTCCGTCGAGGCGGACACCACCTGGTGGTCCGAGATAAAGTCGACGTACGATATCGCCTGCGCCGGAACAAACACCGGTGTATGTTGCGACCTCAGTCCACTCATACTTTGCCGAGCGCGCGCGCAGTGCAGCAGCCCTCTCACGGCCTGCTGCCATGGGTCTCGCATGCCAGGGGGTGGGGTGGCAAGCGTTAGAAGAGTACCACGGGTGTGGGTGGCGCACCTTGCTGTGCCCCTGGAACGTGTTGACGGGGGACATGGGCCGGCGCAAGTCGTACACGCGCACCGTGTGGTCCGCAGACCCGACCGCCACCGTGTACGCCGACACCTTACTGTACGCCACACTGCACACGTTGACCCTGATGTCCAGCTGGAAGGCCGCCGCGTGCTTTGCGGCGCGCATGGGCAACGGGCATGTCAGGCTCGGGTTGGTCACCCTCACAGGCAGGCAGAGGCCAAGGGAGCGAAAGTTTGGGGGAGGGGGGGGGGGGGGGGGGGGGCACCTGCTTGGTCGACCACACCTTCACCTTGCCGTCATCAGAGCCGGAGACCGCAAGATAGGGGTCACAGGGGCAGAAGTCCACCGACCAGATGCGCTTCTCGTGGGCCTGTCAGGGTGAGGGGCGAAGGGGGAAGGGGGGGGGGGGTCAGGGGCGTCACGCGCGGGGCGGCGTCGTCGGCAACGCCTTCAGTGTGGCCAAAGCTGCCGCACCTCGTAGTCCTGCACGATCTGGCCCGTGTTGACGTCCCACAGCGTGAGGACCCCCTCAAAGTCGCTGCTGATCTGCGCCGCGCAACCAGAGAACGGGCGAGGCGCTCAGCATGCGGCGTGGTGCGCCGCTCCCCTCACCGGGGTCGACGCCCTGAGGACAGGGGCTCCTATCAGATCCACCAGGGCGCACGTGCCGCCCACGGACTGACAGGCATATATTCGACCATTCCGGTGCGCGTGTGACGCGACTTGACCTGCTTGCAGTTTGGCTTATGCTCGCGACTGATTTCCCTCTTGACCCACCGCTGGACACAACCCCGCCCCCCTTCCCCCCCACCTCCGACCCTCAAATAAATGGTGTTTTGACTAGCATAATATTGTGACTTTGCGCGTTGACAGGACCAAGGTACGAGTACTCGAAGCAAGAGAGACCGGGTCCAGCCCTGAGAAGCCGACCTGTTACACTTTCGGCCGAGGAGCCGACCGAGTACACTTTCATTGGTCCTCCAGGCTCTGGGGGCCGGATGGCCAGGGGGGCACCAGGTACGGCCGCTAGTGGCGGTGGGCGAGCACTGGCACAGGAGGCCCGAGTGCGCTCTGCGACCAACATCTCACTGCGGCCTGAGTCTGAACACCTTTTCCACGCCCAGTCGAGCGGCACCGTAGTCCCAAGAAGCTGGGCAGCTCGCTCACAGGTGCACAGGTGCTCATAACCAACATTCTCATGAAACTTGACGAAAGTAAACCAATAACCATGGCTGAAAAACACCTGCCCAGCGAGGCGGGGTCACGTTGAATCCGATGGGCCAATGGGACGGTTGTCATGATGGGGAGGGCAGCACGGAGGGGCGGCCGGGCAGCGCACCAGGTGGTGCTTGATGAAGCGGTTCCACGACAGGCTGCTCAGCTTGGCGCGCGTCACGATGTCCGCGCCCGCCATCGCGCTGTCGCTGTGCCCAGCCTTGATGGCCTCCGCGTCCATGATCTTTATGCACTTGGACACGCCTGCGCGCGGCCAGCGGGCTCAGCGCCCCTCCCCCTGCCCACTTCTCCAGGCCCATCGCCAGGAGGCACTCGTTTCGCGTATAGGGGCGGGGGGGGGGGGGGGGGGGGGGGGGTGTTACCTGCGGTCGCCAGCACGGTGCCGTCCACATTGAACTCCATGGCCGACAGCATCCCCGTCTGCATGCGGTTCTCCGAGAGCACCTGTGCAGGTTGAAGGCGGGGCGCGTGAGCAGCACGTGCGAGCGGGAGACGGCAGACACCGCCTCATAGCCGCAGCTGGCACCCCAGGGGGGGGGGGGGGGGGTGCGCACCTCGAGCTTGTTCTGGAAGGTGCACACCGACAGCGTGCGCGCAAACTCGTCCAGTGCGCTGCCTTGCTTCCCGCCCGCAGACTGCAGCCCGACACAAGCACCCAGCGGCGCGTCAGATAAAGGAGGGGGATGGGGGGGAGGAGGGGAGGGGCGGGGGAGGGGGGGTCGCCAGCAGACTGGTACCATCCATGGGACATGGGGCGGTGACCCGTAACGCGGCGGCAGCGCACTGCCCCCGCCCTCGCCCCCGTACCTTCCCCATGAGCGCTGCCGCGCTGACTTCACTGCTCACGCCGCGCTTCTCGGCTGCGTTGTCTGCAGGGGCAAGGCGCATAGGAAGTCAGAATGCTCATGCTGACTCCTCGCAACCTGGAATGGCGCTGGGATGTGGGGGCCGGCGAACGCACCGCCGCGCCTCAGCCGCATGTAGCACTCCGATAGCTCGTTGAACTGCGAGAACGCGAGCTGCTTCTTGCCCATGGCGTCCAAGCCGCCGTTGGACTGCGGCATCCCAGCCCCGGGCGGTGGCGGCGGCACACCGCCAGGCTCGCCCCCCCACGCCGTCGCCATCCCCGCCAGCTCCGCCGCGCCGCCCGAGGTGCTCTCCCCGCCCGGCAGCGACGTGAAGCCCCGCCCGGGCGGCGGATGGAGGCCACTGCCCGGAACCCCATTCGCATGCCGTTGCTGCTGCTGCTGCTGCTGGCGCAGGGCCTGCAGGTGCTCCTGCTGCTGCCCCACGGCCGACATGTCAAGCTGCAGCGCGTCCAGCAGCTGACTGAGGTCGTCCAGCTTGCTGGCCTTCTGGTCCCTGCACAGCACGTAGCGCCACCTCGTGCGTGACATTCCACCCCTGCCGCTTCCTCGCAGCCGCAGCCGCAGCCGCAGCCTCAGGCAGGCCGCCACCCACCTGGTGTGCGTCAGGAAGCGCTGCAGCATCTGCATCTGCACCTCCAGGTCCTCGAACTCCATCATCGACTTTGTCTTCTGCAGCACCGTCTCCAGCTCCTGGATATCCTCCCGGCTGAGCCGCTGCTGGCTGCTGATGATGGAGTACTTCAGCTGTTCCAGCACCGAGCTGCTCTGCACCTGGTCCGCCGCCTCCGCGTTGTGGATGAGCTGCGCAGCCCGAAAGCAATGCCCAGCGATCAGCAGCGCAGCGACACGCCACTATCCCCCCCCCCCCCACCCATTCCCGCACTCGTGGGAAGGGGGGGCGGACAATGGTCGAACAAAACCGCGGCTGCCACGCGCGCGCACCTTGGCCAGAAGCGTGTTTGGATAGAGCTTGTCCTTGGTGACGAATTGCGAGCAGCACGGGCATAGTTGCCGGTGCTCGAGGTTCCTCATAATGCACGCGTAGCAAAAGCTGTGGCCGCACGGAGTGCAGTAGACGTCACGAATGATGTCCCGGCATATCGGGCACAGCAGGTCCGCCTTAGGCACGCTGATGGCCCAGTGCTCGCTGCGCGACATCTCGTCTGTTTTTTTCTTTCTTTCGCCGCACGCGCCGCCGCGGCAGGCGCCCGGGAAACTCGAGTAACGCCCCGACTCCGTCCGTCGTTCCTCCGCTTCGTAGCTTTGCTGTCACGGTGACCCACTCTTCCACATACCCGTTCGAGCCGCCAGCGGCCGCAGGCACTTCGCGGCGGGTGGCTGAAGAAGCTCCAAGAGCGCGATGGGCTAAGAGTACAGTGAAGGCGCCACCGCCTCGCCGATTCTCGTCATCCTCTGCTCCTGCTGCCGTCCGCACGAGTGCAAAAGGGGCAGCACCCCGCACCAACGTCGCGTACGTGGGCCAGAGCTCACCGGCTCTGAAGCATGGGGAGCTTTTGCAAGTCTATCCGCCCAGTGCCTGCGACAGTGCCGCCACGGAGGCAGAGCTACATACATGGCGTCATCGCGTTGCCTGCCTGGTAGCCAGCGAGGGTCTGTGCTTCGGAGGGCGGCAATCATTCGGGTTAACATTTAAAAACTACAGCAATTACATGGTACGTTTTCGGCAATTTGGAACGTGTTTCCATGCCCTGTTTAAAACTCGGGAAACATGTGATACATTTTATGTTCCGAGTATCGCATACAAGCGCGCCACGATACACAAAAGCAGAGAGCGGCTGCCACGTTGGCCACTTTATTAGTATATTGGATATGAGTTATGTGGTCCTGCTGCTGCGACTGCTTAAATCGCGCGTGAGGGCTACAGGTACTGCAGCGCTACTGCTACCCTGCTACAGGTACGGGTACTGCTGCGCGCGACGACGTCATCAGTCATCACAGACACGCATTACTATATACACATATACACATTATACGGCACAATATACCATACGGCGCGCACTATACGGCGACTACTGTCTCCTGCTTGCTGCGCATATGCCTACAAGCGGCCCTGACAGTAATCGCTTCCGGGGCCGCCTCTTACGCGCTGCGACAGCGTTCCTGGTGACTGATCCTCCAAGTGAGGGTCGCCTTGGTGAAGTCCGTGAGCGTTCCCCTTGAGTACTACGATTCCATGTTCCGCGTTGCCGCTTGCCGCCCATTTGACCTTCCGGCGGCTACTATCCTCTCCCTTGGCGAGCCCTGCCCATGTGCTTTTTGCTCCTTCTCGGAACACGGCACGCTGGCCCGTTTTGAGGAAGTTGGCGTGGAGTTCACTGTCTCCTTCAGCTTGGGCGGTTGCGTACGCTGATCACGTGGCACGTTGCTCTGGGGGCGACTCCAATCACGCCGCACACGAGTGGGCGGCACATGGCCTTTCCGACGTTGGCCACGACGAAGTGAAGTCCGCCCTGGGCGTGGGTGTCCAGATCCTCACGGACCCGTCGGTGCTTGTTTCTGAGTTTCTCTTCCGAAGAGCAGCGACGGCCGGCCGGCCGATGTTGGGCTTTTTGGGTATGGTGGTATCCGCGGGAACACGGTTGCTGTCGATACCACCATTGCCCCTATCCTCGGCGTTTCAAGCTCCGATCCAACGACTGCATTGCGGGCTGCAAAGCGCCACAAAATCCAAAAGTATGACGAGGGTGTCCGAATTAAACGCCGCCGGCATGCTTCGCTTTGTTCCTTTCGCCGTTTCCGAGTTCGGCTCACTGGCCCCGCACGCAGAGGCCTTCTTGGTGGAGCTCGCAAAAGCTAGCCACACACACACACACTGGCCAAAAAATCGGCCGGCTCTTATCTGCGTGGCGCCGCCGTTTCTCCTTGCTCATCAACATGGTACATGCAGACAACGTTCTTGGCGGGGTCGCGGAAGAGCGCGCGGCACGTGACGGTGCTCCTACGCTTGCGTCGCGTCGCTCGTTGGCCTGTGTTACTATGACCCGGGCCATTGGCTGCAAGCGTACTCGTCGCGGCTGATGGCCTACCCCGGGGCGGTGGTCCCCATTGGTTTCATGTTCCCATTTTGGCCTTTCTGTCGTTCCTTGGCTTTAGTGCTTCCCTTGACCCTTTGGTTCTTGGCAGTTTGGCGACTTCGTGGTTCCCTTGGCTCTTCCCTGGTTATTGGCTCCCTGGCCTCCTCCTCGACCTTGGTTTCAGGTTTATGTCTCTCTTTTGCTGGCAATGAACCTTTCATAGTTGATGTTAGTTCTGTTTGTCGAGCGCATATGTTTAAGCCCTGATGTAAACAATCACACTGCCTCCGAGATAAATGTTGGTCTTCTACCAACAGGATTGCTACAACATTTAAACAACTATTGACTATCATACAAACTTTGGATGGCCAGGAGAGGATCATGCCGGTCATTTTTAATATCAGCGGCCCGCTGAGGGCCCAGCCCCAGCCTAGGTGCTTCAACCCCCAGCCTCATCGGACTGGCAGTTTACCGGTTTAAGGGGGTTAAATGACCGCGCGCATATTTCAGTTCGAAATATTCAAATCTTTTACCCACCCACCACCACGACCACCAGCTGCCACTACGCGCAAGAGAGTGACCATCGGGGTCTGGATATCTCGGCCCGCCGAGGCCCCGTCCTACCCCTTGAGCCTGAGCACCCGACTCTCCCAACGCCGAGTCATCGGTGGGCAATCCGAAGAAGTGGGTGGCGCTTTCGTGTATCGGCTCGCATGCCGGGGTTGGAGTCCTTCACCACACCTGGCGGCCAACGACGGTGGCAAAGCGGCGGTGACACTACCATCATACTACGTGCGATCACCGCTCCCAACGGTGACAGGAAGCCGCGTTGCGGTGCGGTTGTAAGGGTAGCCTGCATATTTGTAGGTTTGGCGGTGCATGAGGGGTAGAGCGCGAGGGGGGGGGGGGGAGGGGGGGGGGGCATGTGCTCGCCGAGTGTCACTGGTGCCACCGCGCTCAATTATTGACGTTTGCGATGTTTCGGTGACTGAACGCGGCAGCCTTAGTGACTAGCAGCTGGCATGATGGCGGAGATCAGCGGCGGGGCTACAGTGACAGAGGAGTCGGAGAGGGCTCCCACCTCCCACCAGCGCGGGGAATAATGGCCACGTCACCACATGGCGCGACACGCTACTCTTCTAACCCCTCACCCCACACACACCCACCCACCCACCCACCCACCCACCTACCACCACATCACCGATGCTCCATCCGGTGTGCCGACACGCGCCGCTGCTTTCGGTCGGAGATGTGCCGCGTGGCCATATGCATAGTTTTAGGGCTTCCCATACAACATATATGTCGGTGCATGCTCGACCGACTGCCGAAGCGCACCGCCAGACACCCCGCGGCCGACCCTACTCGCCGCCCTAAGGGGCCCTCAGCCAAGCCACCGGCGAACCACCGCCGCAATCTCTCCAAATCCGGCCTACATTACCCCAACCCCTTATTTGACCGGGCCGGTGTGCCCAAGGACCGTGAAAGAATCGACTTGTCCATGCAATCGACATCTACAGACGGGGCTTTTGGGAGCACCTACCACCTCCATTGCGACGAGACAGCCATCCGCCGTTGAAGCAAACCCGCGCGGGCCAGAGCGGCAGACTACCCCAAACCCGCCGCCCCATGCTACCGCATGTAGACCCCCTTCCCATAGTTGGCCCGGGTTGCATGTCGTGTGATGGTGTATGAGCCAATGCCAGTCGCGGCGGCTGATGTAGTGGGCCCGCGTCCAATGATGTAGGTCCCCGCATCGGCCCCCGCTTCGTTGTACCGGTACAGTCGTGTACTGACCTACAACAGAAATTCCCCTATTTGGAGTACCGGCCCCAGAATGGCGATAAAACATTTTTGTTGGATTTATCCTCGTATACTAAGTTTAGTCTCCGAGGCACGACACGTCCATAACTAATCATAGTTATTGTCACAGCATGACATGACATGACATGACATGCCAATCATCAGCGCACGCTTTCCCCCTTGTTTGTAAGGATTTCTACACGTACATGGTATTGATTTCGATGCCTTCATGTATTTTGCGCCTCACACACCTGTTGTACATGTTATCCTTGATGTAAGCGTTATTATCCTTTGTGGCTACATGTAGCCGCTCATGTATAATACCCGTGTATAATACGGTGTATATCCGCCGCACCGGTGAAAGTAAAGTAAAGTTAGCCCCGGGTCATCGGCCGAAGCCGCCCCGGCACTTGACCTCGTGCGCCAACTGCAGCCGTAGGTCTGGCATAGCCCGTAGACCATTGCCTCATTTGAACCCCGAAGGGCTAATGCATCAACCGGGTAAACCCGGGACACGCCGGGCCGATATTGCCGAAGTACATCGGCCAGGAACCGGTATCCACGACAACTGACGACAATTTTAAATCCGCTACTAAATATAAAATACAAACATAAAAATTGAGTACCATGACGGTGCCACACGGCCCAGGCGCCCGCCATCACCGCGCTTTACCTGCTCGCCGTACCAGTATACTCGCGGTACACACTACGAATACCGCTCTGCCCGCCGCCCGTGACATGGTGGGAAGCGGAGACTGCCGCAATGCTCAAATTCTTATGGTTTCCTCAAAGACATTCCAAGCCGACAAAACTGCTGGAGGCAATACAATCGCTGCCTCAAAAGCCATTAAAGGCATGCAAAGGCTTGATCCTCACCGCCAACGACTTGTTGGGGCGGAGCCTACTGCCATAGATTGGAATTGTGATACAGTTGTATTTACAGCTCCGCCACGTGACTCCTCGACTAGCACGGAGGCCCGCTCACCATCTGCTCCGCTACAAAGCGAGCATAGCCTAGCGAGTGCCGCCAAACCCGAGTCGGTGTGTGCGCACGCGACGGTCTCCTCTTTAGGTCGTCGCCAATTGCCTATTGCGTCGGACGAACCACAACCGCTTTCACGCGAGCATGTTCGCCGGTCCCTGCCAGCAGGTGCCGACTTTGCCATGCGTGCTGACAACCCCACTATGGGTCTTACTGCCATACAAAAAAACTGCTATGAACCGCTTTCGCCGAAATCAATATGACATTAACCGTTATGAGGTAAACCTGACCGCCCGTTCATTTGCCCATCTGATTCCACTAATTCGATCGGACAGAATTTATTCGTCTAAATTTCGAGTATGCCTCGGTTACCTGTTGCCTATTCTTCCCCTTTTGACGCTATCTGCTCTGAATATTGTCTGCTCTGAACCCTTTACAAACAATATACAATAGACCATATTGTCCTAATCAACCCCGTGCGACGATTCTACGATCCAAATCCTTGAACACTTTGAGTCTTCACGCCGGTCTTCCCCGTATGATGCCCGCGCGATAATTACCCTTCCCCGGTGGTCCACCAAGTTACGCGAAAGTCTTGGCTAGCCATCCTGAGAAAATATAAATGAGTACACTCGTACCCTGCAGGCACTTTCTTGTTCCACACTGCCACATCTGCCACGGAATCTGCCCCCATGCCCCCGACTAACTGGATTGTAGACGTCTATCTCGCGGACCACAAGGTCGGGGAACGCGAGGCCGTTGTCTTCGACGACGCGGGCCGCATTGGATATCTGAAAGCCACCGCCTTTGAAACTGCCAACCCGGGTGACACCTACACACCCGGAAAAACTGTAAGATCCCGCAGCCCCGCTTTAAAAGTGATGGGGCCTTCGTTACATCCGGAACTGACAATGACCCGCTACTAATAAATCTAAAACTCGCCGAATACCCAAATTAATGCCAAACCCGCTGCTATGATGTTAGATAGCGGTGCCTCTAAATGGTTTATTGACGATGACTATGTACGTCTAAACAAACTCCGCCCCCCTGCCCCCCCCCCCCCCCCCCCCCCCCCCCGGCCAATAAAATCCGTGTTGTTATGGCTGATGGCCGGATTTCTTTCGCCGCTCAATCGTGCACCCTACAGCTCATTCTCGTTGGATTCACGGCTACTATTGATTTTGTCGTTACCAATTTACAATGCGCATTTGACTGCGTCCTTGGCTAATCGTTTCTGAAAAACATAACCCGATGTCGAATGGCCTTTTGGAAAGCTCACCTTCCCTAATGGCCACTCAATCACCTGCCCAACTCAAATTGAATAATCTAACGTAGACAGCGTACATGCCAACGCCATGGCCCGAGAAAGAAAGCGTATCGATCCGGATACTGCTGTATTTTTCAGAACGATACTTAAAGAGTGCACGATGCTCCTGGGGCCACAACTTCTGAATCAATTGATGCCGACGTAGTCTCCATTACTCCGAGCGACCAATCCCCTGAATATACAAAACAATCCAATCGCTACTGCTTAAAAATAAAGCAATCTGCCAACCGCTAGACTCTGTTCCCCGATCTCGCCATGGCTTTGACATGGAAATCCCGCTCATATCGGATGCTAACATACCACCCGGCAAAGTATATCGGCTCTCGCCTGCTGAATAAGACCACAAAGGCTTATCCGCGAGTATTTCTCGCCCTTCGATGCACTTTTATTGTTTGCCAGAAGGGCAACGGTGGTTTATGCATGTGTATCCCCTGCCGCCAACTTAACAAATATACATAGAAGAATGAATTTATTCCTGTCCCGAATGCGGACCAACTATTGGATATGCTTTTCGGCACCTGCATCTACTTTGCCCTTGACCTCGGCCTAGGATATCACCAGCTCCGCATAAAAGACTCCGATATTCAGAAAACTTCGTTTAAGTGCAAATTTGGACAATTTGAGTTTACGGTTAAGCCATTCGGTTATCAAACGCCCCGACCTTCACCACAGCATTACCGCAGCCAAAACCTACCTCCTTGATACCAACTCGAGGGCATGCATGATTTTTTGTCTTCTATGTGTCACTTGCAAATCGACCCCGCGCTCCTTACTCGGATTAACACGGCTACACCATTGACCCCATTTACTGTGGCAACTCTATCCCCAACGGCGGCATTACATTCGATGCCACTGATAAACTATACTCAATGGCCGATAAAGTATACCTCCCCTGTGCTGACAAAGCCCTATTCATCTCAATTGTCCACAATATCGTGACGCTACTGTCGGTCATCAAAATATACCGAACGGACCTTACTCAATGTTTCCAAAACCTTTTAGTGGCCACATATGCGCAAAGACACCGTCCAGATGTTATTGCAAATTAAATAGGCCCAACCAGTCAACGCATAAGGAATTCTACACTAAGACCACTCGGTGAATTATCACCCTTACCCAAATCGTCGCGCCAATGGGAAACGATTTATATGGATTTTATCACCGGTCTCCCATTGTAGAACGGCTACGACGCCATTGTCACCTTCGTGTGTACATTCACCAGACAGCCACATACCATACCTTGCAATATGCCCATCGACGTCCCTCAACTCGCCCGCATGTTCCTGGATAACATAAACCACCACCATGGCTTGTGCCGCACCATTATTTCTGACTGTGATTCCAGCTTCACCTCGGCATTTTGGCAAAACCTATTCCGCCGCCTCAAAACAAAATTAAATGTCTCCTCTGCACAATCCCCTTCCGCAGACTGACCGCACAATGGAACAAATCCTCCGCTGCGCTTTCGTACAATAAAAAACACGATGACTGGCTCAACACCCTATCCCTTGCCGAGTTTAGTTATAAGAAGTCCTACCACTCGGCAACTGAGCATACCCCCTTCGAAGCACGTTGTGGTCTAAATCCCCTAATCCTAGCCAATCTCTTATCCCGCTCTCCGGCCTTCTCACCCAGTGACCTCGTATAAAAGATTTGTGACATGCACAACCTAATAATTGAACATCTGAATTAGCCGATGCTTATCAAAAAAAATCCGACCGCCGCACCCCCCGGTAGAATTGGCCAAAGGCGATACTAGAAGTCTTGTCCGCTGACCACCTGCTCCTCCGAAATCAACCAACTAAAAAATCCGCCAACAATATACTGGTCCATTATGGCTAAAGTCTCTTCACATGCCTACCACCTCATGTTACCGCCCGGTATGGATTGTCACCCGGTTTTTACATTTCCCATCTCCGTCGTTGCAACTCCCATGATACTCCACCCGACACTATCCCCGATCGCATTATCTCACCTAAAGATGATTTCGTCGTTGACTGTCACAAACCAACGCGTAGACGGCTCCCGTACCGCTTATACACGCGATTCCCTCTGCACATGCCCTGACCGATGCCATTTTTCGGTGGGGTAGGAATGTCAGGGTTACGCCCGTAACCCTCACTGCACCACTAACCCCTATATTGCACTATACATGATACCGCGTACGGGCACACGTTACTCCGTATTAAGGACCACTAATTCATGATGACATCCGCGTACGGCAGTTCCTAAATATCATACGACCGTCTTCAACTATCGCACGGTCGTTCCCATCCATTGTACGCGCATTCTGTCTTCCGCACACGCATGCATGCTACCCTATGACGCATGTATCGTACCGTTTGTACCTCTGTGGCTCAGCATGCATAATGTTGGTAACTAACTATCGACTAACTGTGCTGACCATGATGCAATATATCCTGAAGATCTTCAAGGCCTCCGAACAATATGCCACGGCTACAGCTTGTGCTCTAAACAATTTGCCACGGCTATAGCTTCTGCTCTGCTTTGCTGACCGATATAGCGGGATCGCTATAAATGCCAAGGCAATGCCAAAGATCCATAACGTGCGGTTCTGCAACTAACAACCTCTCCATTGCACTTGCATTACATTTCTGTCTGAGCAGGGCACGTATTTATTGTGCATTGCGCGTACATAAACTCTAGTCTCTGGGTGTAATACTGTACTTGGCGGCGGCTTGCGTGAGGGTGTTTCCTTTGGAATCGAATAGTGCAACCCGTTGTTCCGCCGACTCGGGGACCTTGTTGTGTTTCGTGCTGCGGGACTCGTCCACCCCCACGTCTTTTCTCCAGAGGGTTATTGCGAGGTGTAATAGGTAAGTGCGATGCAATACTGAGGCAAGGACAAGTGGGTTGAGCAGACGGATTGTGGTTACACGCCAGTTGGCCGCCGGCTTATAACTGGCAGGTCGTGGCAGATCGGGCTAGAGGTCACGGATCACCGGGCGGTAGCAGTGAGATGGCACCATATGTAGTATAGCATATGCTGGGCGCGGGGATTACTCTCGGTTATTTAGCGCATGCAAGTAGTATATATACGATTATAGTCGTAAAGATAATGAGGATATGGGTACACGTATTATACAAATTATATATGTACCAGTGGTGCGGGTAGTATGGAGGCGATATTCGTCTCAAAAGAATAACTTGCCACATGGCGGCATTATATGGCGGTACATATACTCGAGTAGTCTCAGGTCAATATTGTACTAGTAATCGTACACATATGTTTGGTAACTCATCGTATCAATATAGTACTTGTATAATTGTCACACCTACAGTGAACACCGTATCTTTGTGCCTTGTTATGTTACTAATTCGCTGGTTCTCCCTCCCCCTGCCTCCCTTCTCTCTCATTATCTGACTTTCTCCCTCCCCCCCCCCCCCCCCCCCCCCCCGCTTCCCCGCTCTTCCTCTCTTTCTCACCTCCCTCCCTCCCTCCCTCTCTTTCGCGCCGCACGCGCGCATGCTGGCGGTTACATTAGGACATGATCAAACAACCGCCGCTTGTCCAGCGTTTAATCAAGTGCATCAACAAAGCGAAACTGGCACTCAGTGACTGTACTAGCAATTGCTGCATATGACGTCATTAGTGTCTATATTACACACCAGTAACTAAGGATTACGCATCCGCACTGGCGAGCAACAAGTGGATAAACACAAAATATTGCCTGCGACTATTGTCAACAAGCGTCGAGGTGTCGATCAAAATTACATTTATATGCATGAACTCGCGTATTAACTATATCTGTGTCTATGTCTATTTCGTATAGTGTCGAGCGATGAAGCAAGTCGCGAGGGCGACTGTTATTCGTGGCTGCTCCCTAGCCTGTGCTGGGAGTGAAACATATACTGCATAATTTGTTGATACATTAGTTATTAATAGTGGCAAATCAGAGTACGACGATGACTTATTCATAATGCATATATGTGATATTCTTGGCACTTACTAATCGTCTATCAAGACGATGTGCGAAATGCAATTCAGCAGTCGCCTCAACTGCGCACAGAGCAGGGGGCGGGGTGGCGGAGTTAATATGAGGGATGGTAGATATCGTATAAAATCAGTGAACATGTATATGATAAATATTAACAAGGAATTGTTAATATTATTTGATAAAATCTATGATGATAATTTTGTAGATAAGGTTCCTTTATTTATTTACTGCAAGTCACAACAGGTGCAATGCCGGTATTATTATGATTCCTACTCCTGGTATAATAAGGAGAAGACGTAAATATCAACTACCCGTATACGGACATCAGCATCTGCATATGTCTTCATCAGGTGGTGGCGGCAGCGCGAAAGCAGTGCATGGCTAAGTAAGACATGCAAGTATCTGCCCACCCGTAGATGAACGTAGTAGTTGTATTATCAAAACGATTCGTGTAGCGGGCGATCGACAACAAGGTCAATAGGACGATACGGTATATGTGAGTATTATTATGCTGTACGAACGACGTGACGAGTGAATTGTAGTAGTGACAGCACAATTGGCATGTATAATGATTCTACAAATTATAATTGAGAACAGTATACTCGCTACTGCAGTCCTATTGAGATACAATTCCACTGGCAACAAATCCGACACATACCGTGCTAAGCCACCACTGCTTTGCCAGGCAGCGGTTGTGGTAGTATTGTCAGTCGGGGTGTCGTCGATATTGACACAATATTCCCGCGGTCCGCACGCATCGCTCCTAGCTCTTCGTCACTGTTCCGCAGGCACATAACGTATATAGTCGTCGTCTCCACGACACGCCTAAGTTAATGTGCTAGAGTAAGTCGGAGGGTCCCTTACAGCGCGTTATTGTAAAGGACACTGGCGAGCAAGACGCTGCAGGCACTAGAAAGAATTGGCAAACGATTAAAGCTCTGCAGTCACTGCGACCACAGTAATGCAGAATTTGCCAGGAAGCAGCCGTCGGCACCGCCTCAGGGCGCACGGTCATGGCGGCACTTTTCTTAAAGGATTTGGCGTGCTGATGATCTTGCAGTGCTTGGCTATGCGAGTCGCAGCACAGGCTCCCCCCGCCGGAGGTACCGCTTTTCATGCCGCGCCAGCAACGGCATATATACACTCTGTCGGAGGCACAATGACTATGGTGGAATGATTTTTTTTGATAAGATTTACGAGGATTCGCAGTGTTCATTATTGCTGTTTGGAGCACTCAAAGTATCATTGGAACTACAGCGATGGAGCGAGAGAGAGAGAGAGAGAGAGAGAGAGAGAGAGAGAGCGCGAGATCAAGAGACCCCTCCGAGACATCAGCGGGCGGGTTTATGCAATCATCGTATGTGGTCTCGTCAGCTTCCGGTTATCTCTGAGTGACTTCACCAAGCACTCTTCGGTGCCTATCCTGCGCGAAAGGATGACAGTATTTCTTAACCTATCCTGAACCCACCCGTGTGCGCCTTGCTGTTCGCAGAATCCGGCAATTCTACAGGCTCTCCGTCCGACTCAGATTGGCCGCAGCCAAGTACCCCGAGCAACAGCTCCTCTGAGGCCACTCCAGTGGCAGGCTCCACAGAGTCATTGGACGACTTCGCGGAAGGAGGACCGTCCTGCCTGAAGGTCACGCAGGCACTTGCCGAGCTGTCGGGACTCAACTTTGCGTCCGTGTACGGCGTGGCGCTTGCCGAACAAGGGTTTCTCAGATTCATCGACAGAATGGCCCCGGTAACGGTTCTTATCCCGACCGACGAGGTGACTTCCAGAATCGTGCCATATCTTGAACGTACAGCATGGGATAGTCTTAGCGCATTGACGTAACATTTGCATGGCAGCATCTTTTTTTATTTGACTCTTTATCTTATTTGACTCAAAGCGTTTCATCGCCAGTCTCTCAGCGGGCTACCACATCGCTTCATTGAACATGGCGTTCTCATTGAGCTCTGGCTCTCCTGTTTGCTAGTTATCTTTCAGAGCTGTGTAGTGTGTGTCATGTTACTGGTTTAAGGTTAGCATCACAGTCTTTGATGCTTTGATAACACCGTGGGGCAAGCTACGCCTTTCTCAAGGAAGAACGTGACACTAACAAGCAGAAATCTGTGTCTACAAGGCGTTCTACAGGCTGGCAGGCCTTTACTCAGAGTTATCGTTGACAGACATTTTGGATGACGAGTACTTCATTCAACGAGTTCTCCAGTTTCACATCCTACCAGAGGTGACACCGCCCTCCTCTCCCTGCTGCCTGTGCTTTTAATGCGCGCTTGCAACAGGAGCTGCATGCCCCGCAACATGCTCTTACAGTTTGCTGAGCACGATAAGCATGTCACTCCGCAGCTTGCGTCAAGGAAGGATCTGCTGGAGCTGGGGAAGAGATTCCAAACGCTGGACGGCGGGAACGTCGTTTCGGTCGTCTCCTCGGCTGATGACACAAGCAACAACAGCACCCGTGGCTCCCGGACTCGCCTTCAAGGGGCTATCGGCAGCTACGCCACCGTTCTGGGTGATATACAGCTGGGGGACCTATGCCCGGTAAGTCACCGCACCAGACGCCACCATGGCTGCCAGGATTCACCCACTGCAAACAGATTGAGCAAAGACTGCTCACGGCATGTACTCCTGGCAGTGTTTCATCCGGCAGCGCTCTGACCGTGTCCTTGCTGCAGGATATCCAAATACATTTCATCGACAACGTGATGCTCCCACCGCAAGGCAACATCGACCAGTGGCAGCGCCGAAGGAACATTCTGCCACCACCACCACCGCCGGCACAGAACGCCGCACGTGGGCCCGTGGCAGCGAGTCGCCAGGAGCCAAACCCACAGCCTGATGGCGTGCCGTCACCGGCCATGTCTTCAAACGGAGAGTCATCCCCAGTAGAGTCGTCAACACCACCAAGGGGCGCACAGAATGACAACAGCAGCAACGAGAGCAACGGCAGCAGCAGTAGCGCTGCCGCACGCCGGACCAGTCGTGTTCTCAGCCCGCCGCCGCCCCCCCCTCCCGCGACAACCGTTACTCTTCCTTTCGGCATTTCAACAGCGGTGGTTCCGCTACCTGCCGCCGGCGGAAGCAGCGATGAACCAGGTAGGTCGTGCTGATGTCACATGCAGCATCGCGGAGTGCAGAGGCGCAAAGGCGCGCATTCCTTCTTCACCTTTGTAACGGATTAAGCAGTGTACTCGTTGGTGGACACACCATCTTTCTTACACCCTTTGCTGTTTCTGCCGCGTTACATACGTAGGCGACGCTGGCGCGTTTCCATTTGGATTTGGATTTGGCGGGGCAGGGCTCCCCGGAGCTGGGCCAATGGCCGACTTCCTAGGTGGGGGAGCCGGGGGATTTGGCGGCGGCGGACTTGGAGGACTCGGTGGTGGACCTGGAGGATTTGGTGGAGCCGGAGGATTTGGTGGTGGTGGTGGACTTGGAGGACTTGGTGGTGGTGGAGCCGGAGGATTTGGTGGTGGCCCTGGAGGGTTTGGTGGTGGCCCTGGAGGGTTTGGTGGTGGCGGAGCTGGAGGGTTTGGTGGAGCCGGTGCCGGAGGATTTGGCGGCGGCGGACTTGGGGGACTCGGTGGTGGTGGAGCCGGAGGAGGTGGCGGTGGTGGACTCGGAGTATTTGTTGGCGCTGGCCCGTTCGCGGGCGGGGCCGGTGGGTTCCCCTAGCTGACAGTCGTCATTACTGGAAAAATCGGATTGTGGCGAGAACTCAACAAGGGCCCGATGCTCTCGTCACCTGGCCACAACTTCGCCGAGAGAGAGGTCTCGCCAGCTGCAAGCACCGAGCGGCATACCGATGACATCCCCTCCGCAGCAGTAGATAGACAATGTAGACGTTGACTTGGGTTTTACCTGTGTACATGTTTCTCAAGTATAGCGTTGTACCGCAGCACTGACAGTCTGTTTTAATACAAGTGCATTGAACCTATTACAGTACCCAGGTCCCCATCGCTTGCTGATCAGAAGCTGAACAGTCCTGATCATCTGTTTCCCCAATGCCCTCTTCACATGCACTACTCTCACTTGAATTTGACCGAATGGCAATTGCCATGGCTGCGGCCATCCCGACAAGAGACATGCACCGAGTCTCCCTGGAATCCGCATGGGAAAGTTATTGCATGAATCACATATGCCGTGGAATTTTGGCATTCGTGGATTTTTGGTACAGCATGTAACAGGCTGTAACACCGTGCTTTGATACAGTCCGATTTATTTAATGTCAGCTAGTCAAATACTCCATGTAGTCATGCAGTCACAGAAAACCTTGCTGACAATGCACGGTCTAGGCGCAAGCGGCGTAACTTTCTGCACAAATACGCAGTAGTGGCGTCAGTGGTGCGATGGTTACATTAGGGATGCTCAGGCATCAATACTGGATTACATATCCAGCAATCTACATTACAAAGTCCCACCATATTGTACAAAGCGCAACATACTATGGTGCAACATATGCTCTTGGATTATAGTCATCCAAGATGAGAGCTAAGCTTTCCAGGAAGCACAGCAGGATAGCTGGAACAATGCCTAAGGGAATGACATACCCATGCCAGCAGCCGGAAACGGCCCTGCGCGGCGGCCGCCGCCGGAAGCAGCTGGCATCCCAAACATACCCATGCCGCCGCCAGCAGCTCCAAAAGGAAAAGCAGAGCCGCCGACACCGGCCGCTCCGGGAAAAGAGTCGGCGCCCGGAAAGCCCGGAAAACTGAAGCCGGCGCCAGAACCAGCATCACCACCGGCAAAGCCTCCCGCCATGGGAAATGCGCCAGGAAATCCAGATCCGGCATCGGTGGCCATGAAGTCACCGAGCCCAGGGAAGCCAGCCGCACCACCGCTGCCCCCACCAAAGAGGTCAGCGAGACCGCCAGGTAGTGCGCCGCTCGCAGCGGCTGATCCGCCTCCGGCACCGAAAGGGAAGGATGAGGCATCTCCGGCAGCACCGCCAGTGAATCCTCCCATGAAGTCGAAAGGGCCTGAGGCAGTGTCACCGCCTCCAGGGATACCGAACGGCAGGCCAGATGCGCCCATTGTCGCATCCATGCCGCCAAAGTCCGGCATGCTAAAAGGAAGGCCAGCTGCGGCACCAGTGGCGCCTGTTGCTGCGTCACCGCCACCAAAGCCGGTAAAGGGTAGAGCGGAGACGGCTTCGGTCACAGCTTCCGCCCCAGGAAGTAATGCCGTGTCTGCAGCATCACCACCGGCCACCGGGGGTGTCGTCAGACACTCCGCTCCCAGCAACAAGCATGCTGAGGGGGATTGAGCAACGCAAGGCCTCAACTCAATTTTCTTGGGGCAGCATACCTGTCAGAACCGGAACTTCAAGGACGATCGTCTCGACGCCTGTTTCACCATTGGCTGAAGTAAGTAACACAGTAATCCCCATGTTCATGCTCATGCAGGTGCAGCGTGTAACTCACATGGAGGCAAATAGATATGAAACATATACACCCCAATATTGACAGTGGCGCCTATTATATCGCCTCGCGTACTGTGCCAGCATAATTTGAAGCGGCTGAGCATGCCACTGATGTTTTGAGTGTGCATTCACAACTTTCTGATGTGCATTCACAACTCCTTTCCCCGGCGAATGGCACGTGGTCGCCTTGAATTAACAGCTTATTTGAATGGTACATATAGGCAGGAACATATCTTCATAGAATATATTGTTCATTGATTATAGTCGTCATTCATTATGTTATATCCGAGGTGCCTTTGTAGTGAATAGAGCAAAGTTCTAAAAGTGGGCAGAGCCGACAGTGAATGTGCATAGTAATTTACCAGCTAATCTCCTTGGACGAGTGCATACATATATGCAGGGTCCTTACCAGGTGACTCGCCGTCCTGAGCCACCGCATTTCCCGCGAGAACTAGAAGTACTGCAACTGAACCGACCAGGATCCTCAACATGGGTCTGCTCCGCCCGCCGACACTTGCCATCTTGCCGGCCTTTTCTGACGGTTTGCTGTGCCTGTCAAGATCGACGCGCAAGAGTGATCGAGTCAAAGCGCGAGGTATGAACGCCGGATGCAGTTCCATCAGTCTTTGGGAATCGATGAAGCCGGACACGGTCACCGGTAGCCAAACAGCAAGTGTAGAAAAAAAAATTCTAACAAGGGCCAGCTAAGACAGCTCGGCATCGCGCGATTCATTTAAGCACAGTCAGGGGGTCAAGGGTGCAAAACCGACTCACTTCCTGACGCAATGGGAGCGAACAGCGATAAGTTTTCAGTGAAAATACGAAAGCGGCAGATCTTCGCTGTGTCTTGAATTCAACAGTGCTAGCTGTGTGTGGTTGTAATACCAACACGCGGGGGAAGACGTAAAACTCTGCGCGTGACATTGACGGTGGCGAAACATTTCAGCATATTATTAACTTCTGGCAGTGGCATGCGCGCGAATTCATTCATCCTTAATCCTTACGTCGTCCTGGCCTCGCAATATTTTCTTGGGCTAGTCAAGCTTGAAATCTTCATTGACGGCCGACGTTCGGCAGTGGTCCTACGGCGTCAGTTCGTCCGGCGCTTCACCTCCCGGGAATGTACGTAGATGCCAGGTATTTGATGTCAATGCCCGGAGCCTACTGTAATTGCCTAGTCGACTTTCAGCGCGCGTACTTATACCACCCACGTAGGTCACTGATGGCCTGTGCATTATTACGTATAATGACATCCTTGTACATAAATTTCAGGAGGCCTGACCGTCAACATCAATCCTGCTAGCGGCCAAAATGATAATATACAGGGTGCCGTTGAGGTCAACCGTCGGAATACTCGTACAAGGATCTGGCGAAATCCGCGCAGTACTGCCTCATCACTAACACTATATGGATGAACAAGCTCTACCAAAGTGTACACTCCCCTAGCCACTATCTACGTAAGGGCGTGCCATACTTGGCGTACCAAAGCGACAAGTGATGATTATGTTGTCGTGGCTCTAGCGGCTATATAGTATGATGTCCAGTACAGGTACCTCCCCTCACCATGGCAACTTGATTGCTTGATTGACAAGGCGCCTACGCGGCAAACTTCAGCTACAGTACATACAGTCACCAGGGGCACACAACGTTGCACAAATCATTCGGAGTGCTCATTGGTGATGCAAGTCCACAGTCCCTGTGCGAGTGCTAGGGACGACACATGGTGTCCAAAGCTCTCAGCTGCAGCATCTCCACATCCAGCCAGAAGAAATCAGACGTTGATCCTGGGTGACTCTCATTCAGGACGGTGCTGCTAGTGGAGCACATGATAATAAGCCCAACCAAGTTCGAGCAATCGCATTTCATGCATGCCTGGGTTAGCGCAACGAGAACAACAATCCCAGCGCATGAAATCGATGACCACATAACCTACTGGTCCGTCCATGGCGTGATGTCGGGTATGTATAGCAAGCAGGGACGCAAACAGGCACTCTGACAGTCAAAGGCATCGCAGGGTCATGGCAGGTACAAACGCTGAAAGAGGGGCACTGCCACCGCGGCGCCGATGGTGTGCTGGCGGGACTGTCTGGCGGCACGGCTGGTTGGACATACAATTGTATTATAGACTTTGTAGCAAACACCGCGCTGCAGGCAGGGCGCGTGGTTTCTCAACCATGGCCAGATCACAGTTAGGTACCCTGAGTGCCCCCCCCTTCTTGATGTGTGCTACCAAGAGTTGCGCCTATGAGCCGGTACAGGTAGCTGGCTGCCCGCAGACTCAGCCTGCATTCTCCTCCGAGTCGGATTTCGACGCCTCGGATATATTGTGCTTTTGCCGCCACTCCTCCAGCTCCGCTGACGTCAGAAACCGCCCCCCAGGGCCGCGCGGCCGCCGCACCGCGTGGTTATGCCGCGATTTGTGCAGGTACGGCCGGCGCGCCGTCAGCATCTTGTTCTGCTCTTCCGCCTTGGCCCGCTGCTGGCGCCGCCTCAGAATGGCGGCGTACTGCTTTGCGTTCACGTACACGGGGTCCTGCATTGCCACCACGACCGCAGGGGTCAGGGCAGTGGGAATCGCAGCTGGGCCGTCGCCGTACAGTAACTTCACTCCCCACCCCAGCACTCTCGAGCAAACTTAAAGAGAAAATAACGAGTTGCTTTTCAAACCCACACTAACGAAACGATGCGCATCCAGGGAGGGGCGATCCAACATCACAGAGCAAAAAGCATATCAGGGGGGGGGGGGGGGGGGGTTGCTGCACAGAGGGCTTACCTCATCCACGGCTGTATTCTCCTGTGGGATAGGGACCCTGGAGCTCGGCCCAGCAAGCTGCGCGTTTGGCTTGGCGTAGCTGTTGTATATACTGCTATAATACGACGGATCCACCACGTAGTTTGGGGCGCCGGCGCCGGGGACCTGCATGCCGCCCACGCCCGGCGGCGGCAGTGCAAGCGTGGCGGAAGGCGCGGGGCCTGTGGGCGGGGCAGACGCGGCGTGCTGCTGGGGACAAGCTGGCGCAGGCTGCTGCGGGGCTGGCAGTCCCGGGTGGTGCTGGTAGCCCAGGGGGATGCCGGACGTCGGCTGCACCGTTGTCGCTGTTGTGGACCCTGGCAGCAGCCCCAGGATGGGGATGGACAGCGACGGCGCGTGGGGGACTGCGCTGCTGCCGCTTGGAGCGGCCGGTGCGGGGAGCGCTGCCGCTGCTGCTGCCGCATTGTTGGCGTGTGCTGCGACGCCCGCGTACTGCGGATCCCACATTCCCAGCAGCTACTCCGTCTCCGATTGCCCCAGGAGGACGCGGCGCTCCGGCGGCGCGACGAGCGTGCACCTAGATCCACCTACAGCAAAGGAGAGAAGGGAGGAAAAATACAGGGCCGCGTGTGTTTTGCGCTGTTTGGAGTCCAGATGCCACATAACCTATTCAGCAGGGCGGCATGGAAATGCGCGCCATGGCAGCCAGAGGACAGGGTGCCCCTGCACAGTCGGGAGCACACAGGGAGCGGGGGGGGGGGGTCAGCGTCCAAAAGCGCCACCTGACCGTCCCCCCTCCTCCCCTTCTTCTCCCACATGTTCCCCACAAAAACCACTAGGTAGCCATGCAAGGCAACACCGTTAGGGTCTCGCCTTTGCTTCCGGAGAAAAAGACGGGGGGAAATAAAGAAAAACTTGACACAGCCACACGGTGGCGGTCTGCCTCAGAACACCTTGAAACAAGGGACGGAAACCCACAGCTGAAATTTGACGCGGGGCGAGCTGGAAAATTCGAGTGAATATGTCAGGGAGGAAGGTGGAGGTCGGGCACGCAACGCGATAGGAGAGGAGGGGCTGGGAAACTTCGCGGATATGCCATGACACGGTGGAAACGCCCCGGCGAGGGCGCGTCCAGTGCCGCGACACAGCATATGGGCGGGCCCGTGTAGCTGGACATCAAGGAGCACCGTTGGACCCATCCCTCCTCCATCCGGATCTGCAGCCTCCAGCGACCAGCCTATCTAATCAGTATCGCCTGACGAGGCTGTTAGGCTGTTCGACGCGCTGGCGCTGGTGGTCGTGCTGCTGCTCTGCTTTCGAAAGTTTGAGGTACTAGCCTGATCTGGAGTCTCGCAACGGAAGCCCGCGACGCGTTGCAGCTTCAGGTTTGAAACGGGCGCGAGGCGGTCGGGAGGGCAAGCTCGGCGAGGGACGAATCCTTGTCTCACCTTCCAGGCCAACCAGGTGCCAAGCTGGGGCCTCAACGCCTGCTACGGTGTGGCGGTAGCAAACCACGGGCGTAGCGCAGGTTCAATAAAACTGCGCAGTATCGTACCTTAGTTTTCGCGTGCTCGGCGCGGGTGTACTCGTATCGTCGTGGACGACCAAGCGGGTCGCGTATGACGGGAGATTTAGAGCGCAGCAGCACAGAGTGCGCTTCAAATCCAGGCACAGCTGCAACTCAAGAAGGGTCGCGAGAAGGAGCCGCCAACGCCACGGTCTTCCGGCTGTTTCGGTGGCGGTGGGCTTCGCATCAGGAGCTTGACATCGACAGGTGGGGCGTAACAAGCGGGGACAATCAGCCAGGCAAGCGCTGCTGTGACATGATGATGAGAATGACATAAGGCGCGTAAAGTACTGCACTGTCTGGCGCACCTGCTGAGGGTGGCAGCGTTGCGGCTGAATGCTGTACGAGGAGAGGAAATGGTTTAAGCTCATTCTCCGTGAAAGAATAGTTTACAGCAGTATTTGGGACTTAACAGCCGCATACACCGCAATGGAATGCCAGCATGGCGCTTAGAGATTCGGCTGGCTGAGCGTCCACGAGGTGAATACGGGTACGACAAAATGTTGCTACAACTGGCCATAATAATCCGATGATTTGTGAGTAAACAACGGCAAATTTGAAAATACTTTGGGTTCCATCAGAGTGTCACGTGATAAAATCTGTTTCCAGATAAGCATATCAAATCTTAACTCCAAGGGGCTATCAGTACATTCGTAGATGTTATTGAGTGCACGATGGCTATTCGAGCTGTCAAGTACACTATGTCGTATAGTACTATGGTCAGACCCTCGCAGAATCAGGGTAAGGAAGAACAGTATACCCTACTGAAACCTAAAGCAGGGCGTCATGATGATGACATGATTTGGTTGATCATCATCAGCGCGCAACGGTCGCTATTTCATTTCGGTCCGCGATAATCCTCAGTGATTTCGTGGCAGTCGCTATATAGCGACAACTGGTGGTTAAGCGACAGTGATCGATATGAGTAGGGAGCATTGATTGTCAAATCTGGCTCAGCAAATCAGAGAAGATGGAGGGCAGGGGGGGGGGGGGGGGGGGGGGGGCGGGGGAGAAAATATTATAGGTGGCCCAAAATGTTGTAGCTAGTACATTAACAGGAATTTCGGGCCGCAAACCGCCGCATTACGCAACGGCTACATACTACGGCGGCTAATATTGCGGGGTGGCCGCCGGGCGCATGCTGCTGCACTATCGCTTCTTTGCCGCCACCCACACCAGTGCCACGGGAGGTCCATGTTACCGACCCGGCTCAGCTAGGCTAGCTAACGGCGGAAATATGGCAAATGTCGAGGAACTCCATGTCAAGGTCCGTCGTGAGCGTGACATGGGCCGGCTGGCCGATGGGTTGTCACAATACTTCACACCGAACGTTGGTATAGCATCAAAACCTATTGGATGGGGGTGGGGGGGAATCAGAGGAGAGGGTCCTAAGCTTTGATTCGCACTAGCCCAAAAGACAACACAACAAGGCGCCTAAAAACGGCCCGCATCCGGCAATAGGCGGGATGGATGAGCACCGATTGGCGCCCGGTTGAGGGTCCGGCGAGCCACGCGCATGCACGCGTGTCCAGAAAAAGACCCCAGAAATCCTAAACCAAAACTCCATAGTTACCCAAAATCTTGATCCCCGTGTACTTGCTACCTAAGATCAATAAGCATGAGTCGAAAATAATCGCATGGTGTTGTTTTGAACTCATAAAATATCGTTTTACATAGGGTTATGTAGGTTTTACATGCTATTTAATCGATCTACGCTAGAGATGCAGCCGGAGAGACATTGATTGGAGGAGTTCCAATCGAGGGCTACATGTGTATGTACCATTGCTCAAAGGGTCGGAACGATGTGGGTGTGTGGACTGCCTCACGGGACGTGTTGTCAGAGGCTACGAATGCCCACTTCTGCCTATCGTTTGCTGCACCATCCAGTAGCAGCGCTAGTACGAGCAAGAAAATTCCAGCACCTGTTATAGAAGCAGTATAGGTACTCTTACTGACCGGTAAATGGGTAATCATCCCATCGGTGTGCTATCTATATATGCTACTTCATCGACATCACTAGTAGCAGCGACCAGTCGATAAATAATATATACGCCGCTCATACTCGTATATAAAAGCGGCCGCCCGCAACCCGCAACTAGACCTGCGCAGGAAGCTGCCGGTACCAGTTTTTTTTCCCTTCCCCGGGACAGGACCAGTATTACCTGGAACTTTAATTTGTCTTGCAAAATGGTGATTTTTTGGGTGATTTCCTGATATCGCCTTCTGCTGCTACAGTGACACTACCTCTATAGTGAATATTCGCCCCCCCCCCCCCCCCCCCCCCCCCCCCCCTTCGTTCACTATAGAGGCAGGTTCACTATGGAGGTATTCACTGTAGCCTTCCGGCAGCCTACCTCTGCAGTGAATGTGTTCACTAAAGGGGTAGGGTTTTCACTATAGGGGTAGTGTCAGACGGTTATCGTTGTGGCGGGGCGAGCGGTTGACCTTTAGACAGGTGGGAATAGTTTCTTGCATTACATCAAACAACACCCCGGCCCTGAGAGGGATGGGGGTTGTCATCTGTGGGCTGCACCCTTTCTACAACGGTGGAATAAGAGCCATTGGCACGTCACTGTATTTCTCGGGAAACTTGGCCTCGTACTCCCCTTGGCACACGTGGTGCAACAGTGCGGTGCAACCCGCTACGCCACACTCTTTCAGCTCTGGCCCGCCGGGCTCTCCCCTGGCGGCAACTACGCAGTGCATGCCATAGCAGCAGCGCTGAGCGGGTTCCGCCGTGGCGGCGAAGCTTGCGTTGCTGTGATGGCAGATTGTGCATGCAGCGAATATATCACAGCCAACCCTCGTACATGAAAATGTAAGCGGGAATACGATTCAATAATTAGCTCACGCGAGTGCCGCGACTACCTAAGTGGCTCCTCTAACTATGGGCCGCTGCCAGTAGTGCTCCCGGTGCCGCTCAATTAGGGATTGTTACTGGATACCCGTACTACGACGGGTACCTTATCCTACGGCGGGCCGCGGGCACGTCGTCGCGTCGCCATGCACTAGCCCTTACATACTTACTGCCAGATATGTGATAGCCACGCTGTACAAAATGACGTGCGGGGGGTGCGAGGGGGGGGGAGGGGGGTCGACGGGGGCGGACGGCGCCTCGCGCGGGCTGACGGTGAGCTGCGCCGAGCGCTGATCCGCAGCTGCAGGATGCCCGCCGGGGGCGAGGAGGGGCTGTAATAGCAAGGTTATTGTGACACCCCTGACCGGTGTGACGCCCCGCTTGTTGTTAGCTGTTGCCCCAGCCACGGCCAAACCTCGTCCGAGCAGGCGCGCGACTGTTCGCTGATCCAGGCCGGTCAAACATCGTACGCATGTGCAGCGCGGAAGCGCCAGGCTGGCGATGACGAGCTGACCGGCCGGCTGATGCGTGCAGCGCGCGCTGATGGAGGGCGAGTACAAAGTACTGAAATCATCCGAGTTTTTCCTACAGGGCTGTCGTAGTGGTGCTCATATCATCGTCATTTAGGCATACTAGCGCGTAGTGTTGAAGTACTGCGCCGCGCCGCGGAGCATAGCGCGATAAATACGAGGGTCGGCTGTGATATGCCGCCAATAACACTGCTGTGACAGTGCAGTACACTAAAGAGCCGCCGCGCACGCCGCCACCGCAGCCGGCACTCTACTTTACAGCGAGTAAAGTACTTGAGGTTCACTATAGAGGTAGGGAAGCAGGACCAGTATACCTACGGGCGCCGGCGCACTTTCTATAAGAAAGTGATATTTACAAGAAAGTGCCCTGCCCGATACCGTTTTGCTGCCGCCATCCGCCTATAAGGAAAAACATAAGAAATTGCCGGGTACCGCCTGGAGCCGTACAGGGTATTCTTGACAGCGGAGTGGCGGGTTGCAAACGACCTCGCAACGACCTCCTAACGGCCGTCAGCGAGCGCTAGCTATACCGGTTCGGACTACCTGTACGAATACCCGTAACGCTACCAGTATTAATTAACACAAGGACACGAGGATTTGCCTTCGCCCGACTCTACCCCGTGTAAGAAACCCATCTCAATGATTTTCTTACGCCGGCAATCCAGTTTCAGCAACTGCCGCCGACGTGTTTACATTCGTTGCGTGCGTCTCACAGGTGCTCGACAGCCAGCTGCCAGTCCCCGAAATCGTGGCAAAGAACCTTGTTGGCGTGAGCTACCTGTGTTCTGTGTCTACGCGGGTGTGCCTCTTCGCTCGTCACCGAACGCGGCGTCCGGTACGGCGGCGATGGCAGCACCGCCTCTTCGTCTCGGCCGTCCACTGTCGCAAGTAGTCCTGCTGGCTTTATTCGTGGCACGAGTCGCCACAGGCGCGAAAGGAGAGAATCCGCGCACCAACTCGCTCCCCCAGCTGGAAGAATACCTGGGTGCGCTGCAGTCGTTGGGCGAAGACGTGCGAGCTCACGCAGAAGGGCTTCCCGGTCGCGCCCGCACAACGGTGGAGCTTCTGCAGGTTTTCGACACTCGCGCAGGTACATTGCAGCTTACGAGCCAGGCAGCGAGCCGCGGTCGAGAGCCCCCACCTCCCCCCCCCACTTGCCTATCTCGCTCTGCTGGATCGGAGATCTCCCCTCGGAGGAGCGCCCCCCCCCCCCCCCCCCTCCCCCGCTCTTCCATAAAGGAAGGTCCTTCGAGACAGTCGACACCTACGCACCGTCGTTCACCGAAGTACCGACTACTGCTGGTTCCGAGCATTCGAATACGCATTCATCATTCGAATCCTTCTGCCCCTCCTCCTGCTCGGCTTGACTGCATTCCAAACGATGCCTTCTCTGAGCTGAAGCCGTGTTCCCCTGCTCGCGTCCGCAGACTGTCGCCGTGGCCCAGATGAATCCTGCCCCGACCCGCTGCTCGAGGTTGACCTGCCTGTCGGGCAGCACAAACTGGTGGACCCATCCTGGCAGGCGCAGTGGCGCTCAAACGTGATCACAGTGACCAATCACAGCTGCGAGGTGCGCGGACTTGGCCCCTGTACCTATCCCTTGCTGATTTGTCCCACACCTGCTTGCCTAATACTTGTTGAGCCTTCACTCTTAAGAGGGGCTCAGCCCGCGAGAGCACGGGAGTTGTAAATACCATTGGATGCAGCAGCAGTGCGCGGGGGTTACTGGGCTGACGCAGATGACGTGCTACGCAGTTCGATATCTTGTGGCTGGGAGATGAAACGGTGGCAGACTGGCAGCGAGAGGCCCAGGCCACGTGGAGGCGTTTCTATGAGGGCAGATTTACCGCTGTCAACCTCGGCATCCAAGGTGGGTGAACACCTGGCCAGATGTCCTTGGAAGCTTGCCGAATGCACCCAATGCCCACCTCGGAGCAAGACAGGCTGCCGGAAGTTTACTGAAGACCTCCCTCTGAACGTTGTCATCCCCCAGGTGACGGCGCGCAGAACCTTCTGTGGCGGCTTCGGTTCGGGGAGTTTGCCGGTGTGGTGCCGCGCACAGCCGTCGTTATGGTGGGAGCGTGGGATCTCCTGCAAGCACAGGAGCGGGGATGGAGTGCGAATGGAAAGACGCAGGTATGCATACAACTTGGCCGCTGCGCTTGCGAGCATGTCATTCCCTCCAATTGCGCCACACTGCCAGTAGGCATCCGCGGAAGGATGGCATGTCCATGCCGCCGGGGATTCAGCCGTGGACGATCTGGCCTAATCAACGGATCTCTGTGCCCGCATCAGGAAATCGCAACCGCCATCGCGCGCGGCATTACTAATGTGGCAACGTATATTCGACAGCAGTCATGCAACACATCAGTGATCCTCCCAGCTCTGCTCCCCATGGGGGCGCTACCCAGCAGCGGACAAGCCGGTGAGGTTGAAACGGACGAACTTCTGCAGTACCCAAACAAGTAAGTGCTTGGGTGTTGCCCCTGACATCGTAATGAGTGCCGCTTGCATGCGCCAAGCCCTGCCTTGGCCCCTGTATGAACTGCCGAGGCAGGACTGACGCTGCGGTGTGCTGCCCCATGTAGTTTCACAGACATCACTCTCGCTATCAACGCACAGTTGAGACAGTTCGCACTGGAGCACCACCAGATGTACTTTGTGGACTGCAGCCCCAGCTTTCTCACTTCTGTGAATGGCAGCCAGGCCATCGATTCCACCCTCGTGCCGGATGGCCTCCATCTGAGCCCCCTGGGCTATGCGCGCCTCGGGTCGTGCATGCATGGCACCTTCCTGGAGGCCACGCTCAATCCGCCGCAGCGTCGGCTCATCTCTCCGCCCTCCCCGCCCTCGCCATCACCGCCTCCACCTTCACCTCCGCCACCCTCGCCCCCTCCCTCTCCGCCCCCGCCCTCCCCGCCCCCGCCGCCATCCCCGCCCTCCCCGCCCTCTCCGCCACCGCCGCCAGGCAGTGCGTCATGGCAGTACGGCGAGTGGTCCACGTGCTCTGCCACGTGCGGCGGGGGTGTGCAGACAAGGACTGCCACGTGCACACTTGACAGCAGCAATGAAGTGGCCCCAAACATCCTCTGCCCACAGGTAAGCCGCCGCAGCTTGCGTTGCGGGCGCCAGGATGTGCCACGCCTCTCTTGCATGCCCTGTTGCGTCCACCGATTGCTCTGCCTAGGAGAATATGTGATGCATCGGTATGGGGATTGGCGCCGCCGATACATCTTGGCTGACCCACTACATTGTCATCCCTGCAGGAACTGTCTCCGCACCTCAACCAGTGGTTGCAGCGGCCGTGCAACACGCAGGCATGCCCGCAATATGGGTGGCTGGTGGGGCCCTGGGAGCCCTGCTCCAGCACAGGCAGCTTTCCCGAGTGCCCCATGGCAGCCGCAGCACAGAGCGGCGCCGCCGTTGCGTATCTCCGCCGCGAGGTGTCTTGTGTGGACCAATACGGCTCACCTGGAGCAGCCATGCAGTGCCGCCGTCTGTCATCCCCACCCGAGGCGATCACGCCCGTACAGGTGCAGTCCGGCCCACTGTCATCGATTCCACACGTTTATTCATTGTGTCGCTGTGGTACTTCACGCGATACAGAGTAACTAGCGTATACACATTAGTTGTAATCCTCACTAGCGCGCAGCTGGCAAAAAGTACAAGGTGCTGCCTGGCCGTGTTCTGCCCCTTTTCAGCGTTTTCCCCTGTTTCTATTCGATTATGGTATTATTTAACTTTCATTTTTTAAATATTGATACAGTTCCATCGTAACAGACTGTTTGGACGCGATGCAAAGAATTATGCAATCCTGCATGTCTGCAATATATCCTACCCGGTAGTAACAAGATACTATACTTTATGCTACCTGATACAACCTGCACAGACTAACAAATACCAGGAGTAGGAGTACTCTTGTGAATTACGGAAGCGCGAGTACTCGTACTGCCTCCTGCTATTACTGCCTGCATAGAATCGCGTTCCAAGTGTAGTACAAGTAACGTCATCTTATCCCTCATGCATCTGTGCGCATTCCTGTTTCTCAATATAGTTTCAAACAATGCTTCACTACTAACGTATAAATACTTTTCCTTTGTAAATGGGCAATACAAACTCAAATAATGTGCTTAGGACTATATATCCGAAATTGATTTGCAACACACCTGAAATGCATCTGTCAGTTTTCTTTCAAGAATGTCCAATTTATCAACACATTTTCTAGTTTTTCTACTCTATTCTATTCGAATCTAATCTAACTGCCAAATACGGACAGACTGGTTAATAGCTTGCGGATGAGGTACCAAAACCGATGCCAATGCTTCCTGGTATTGCACAGCTGTGTATAGCATGATGGCCGTTTTGCAATAGTGCAATAACTGCGATGTCGAATGGTGATGTTTAGGAACGCTGCGAGGTGAGATCCTGATTGCATTCCTGTCCTGTATCCCGACATGCAGAGTGCGGGGATTTGCGAGATACCCAGCATTGGAGACTGCGCTGGGCATGGTTCATGCCAGAATGGTGCCTGCGCCTGCGAGGATGGCTGGTGGGGCCTCGGCTGCCAGAGCGCCACCGAGTGCACCGGCGCGGCGCAGCTAGTCAGCGCTCGCGGGGAGTGCTGCGGCGTCGGCGCTTCCGTGGATGCACGGGGCGACTGCTGCGAGTCCGGCGTGCTGGACCGGCGCGGCGCGTGCTGCGCGAGCGGCTCCCTGGACGCGTGCGGGGAGTGCGGCGGTATGGCGGCGGTGGTGGACGCGCGGGGCGGCTGCTGCGCCGGCCTGCTGGACGCCAAGGGAGAGTGCTGCCGAGGAGAGGACCTTGACGAGTGCGGAGTGTGCCAAGGGGACGGGTCCAGCTGCGGCACCACCGCGGAAGTCACAATTCTGATGACGCGCCAGTTTTCAGAGTGGAACGACGTCCTCCAATATGCGGGCAAGTTCCTCCTAGAGAGGCTGTCCGACTTCAGCATCACCGGAGAGATGCTGAGCATTGTCAACGTGGACGTGCTGCTCCCCGGCCAGGCCGACGACGACGGCGGCTCGGAGCCGCAGGTTACAGTCATGGCATCGCTGTCCCCCAGCACGATCGATGTGCTGGGCACAAGCCTGCCAGATGCGGCCGAGCTAGCGGGGCAGACGCTGGAGCTGCGGATTCGCTTTTCGGTGCACGCTGCCCCTGCCGAGAGGCGGCAGCGCGGGCGCGGGATGCCGCCGCGCATCCCGAGCGTGTCGGAGCTGTACCGCGCATTTCTGCGGCCAGGAGAGCAGCCCGCGCAGCGCGGCGACGAGCTGCAGGTCCTCCAGGTACGCCGCCGCCGTCACTGCTGGCTGGGCGTATAGATACCGTACTGTCGCCGCACCGGTACAGTTTTTTCGCGGTTGATCAGTAGATAAACATACGGATTTATCAGGATTGGATCCACCGGTCGAAGCGACTACTAATCCCGCTTATTCTGCTTGTAGTCGCAATAGTAGTACTTTTCTAAATGACGACCCCCTAGTTTGCCCCATATGTATCCCGCACGACAACCCACCGTGCCAGGAGGCCCTTTCTACAAGCAGCCGCCCTCATTGTTGGAGGAGACACGGGCCCTCCTTTGCTGTGGCCTTTCAGGTTAAGCTGTATCTGACGCTATTATATCCGATTTGGTGCAAGGTACTTCTTTGGGAGGTTTGGTTCCACTGTTTGTCACTGTATATACTCGTATATTGATATGCTTTCAACTTATTATAGCGCTCACTCATCGATGCTCATGATGTATTTCAGCTGGGTGTACTTAGCATCGCTTTTGGTCCTGCTGTAATTAGAACTGAAGCCAGATGTGTATGGTTGCAATGCTGAGGCGCTTTGCAGCACCTTTCTACCTGGTACCTGTAAAACCATATTAGTCCATGAATTGCGATGTAATAACCATTGAACCCTCCAGCCAGTAATGATTAAAACCTTTGGATATAGCGCCATGTTTCGACAAATCCACTTTACGTCGTTTGTGGAACACCGCTTGGATTTAAAACATCATTACACGGCTTTCTTATCAAACACACACCATAGTGGGCATTTGAAGGATATGACGATGATTTGATCGGGGCGGCATATCTACTGGTGACACTGCTCCCGACTATGTGGCACCACTTTTCACTGCCAACGGAGGGTGCTAACATTTCGGTGCTGTCGATGCTGCGCCGAGTAGGTGGGCAGTGCGTCTCGGGAGAGCACGTGCGGCAACGGGTGGTGCGAGTGGGGGGAGCAGTCGCGCGCAGGACAGCCGGCCAACATCTCGTTCTGCCCATCGGACTGCGTGGTCGAGATGCTGGCCTGCCCGCTGGGAGCGAGCGATCTGACCTGCAGCGGTGTTGGAGTCTGCGTGCCGGCGACTGCCTCATGCGACTGCTTCACGGGCTACGCCGGCGCCGACTGCTCGCAATGCGCAACGGGTTTCTTCCCGAATGGCGACCGCTGCCTGCCGGCTGCCGCCTTCGATGGTTCGGCAATGCCCCCGGTCGAGGCCGCACCCTCATCAGCCCTGAGCAGTCGCTCGCAGTGGATCATATTCGGCGTGTGCCTCGGCGTGCTCATCCTAATCGCCACAGCCGTTGCGGCGCTTTTCCTCGCGCGCTTGCTCCGACTTCCGACGCAGTCACGCGCACCGCAACAGCCGCCGGTGATGCCTCAGGACCAAGGGCGGGAAATTCGGTCGCAGCCCCAGCTCAAAGTCAGGACACCTCCTGCACGCGGCGGCGGGATTTCGTTCAGCGACCGCGTGCGCTCCCCCGGCACGATTCTTTCCATGGCTAGCGTCCCCTGTGGGCGCAGCGACGCCGTCAGCCCGTCGGCGCTGGAGGCCGGTGTCCGCCCCGCCAGCGCCCCGTCGTCACCGCCACACGCCGCATTCTCACAGCCACCACGCGCAGAAGCCCGCATCAGGGCCGACATCCGCAGCGTTGGGTCACGAGGGGCGCACCACCCCGTTGCTCCAACGAGCGCGGCCAATGCGGAATTGCCGAAAAATGCTGCATTTGCAAAGGGAGAGCGCGAGGCAGCCTGTCCGCATGCCGTCGGCACAAAGGGGGTGTTGAATTCACCCCACCAGCGCAACGCTGACGGGCAGGCAGTGGAGTCGGACGGTAGTGCCCGAGATGCCATCTCGTGTGCAGGAAGCGCTGCTGTGAGCCCTCAGATTCCGGCGGCTCATTGCACGGCCGAGCGACCCCATCCAACCAACGCATGCATGAGCACCCCACGGCAAGTCACATCTAGCCATGTCATGAAGAAGCGATCAGGAGTGTCTAGCACCCTACAGAGACAGGACGACGAAGTGGCTGACGCGCCGCCCCGTACCTCCTCCATTGCGGACGCCGCATCGGAGGTGCCCTTCCAGCCTGCCTCCTCGGCCAGCGAGGAGCACGAGGTTTCCGGCCCGCCGAGCATGGCCAGTGTCTGGGCTAGGCTCCGGGGACTAGGAGGTGCCTCCGCGCCCTCGAATGGGCCTCCTGAGGCTCAGAGCCACCCGCAAGGCATCGCCTCTGCGCCGAGTCCTGCGGGGGCTTCCAACCGCACCGGAGCCTGCGCGTCATCGACGCCGCAGAATAAGCTCCCGCCTACCTCTCCAGATGTTGTCGCCATTCACGAGCAGCACGCGGCGCTGCAGAGGATCAAGACAGAGTTGCTACTGCGGCAACACATGGAGAAGCTCGAGGCTTCACTGACGCCCGTCAGGGGGGGAGGCAGGCGTGGCGATTCTTCCCAGATGCGCTCAGCGAAAGATGCTCTGGCGAGCTCCTTCTGGATGATCCCGCCGGAGTCGACCGCTTCGCAGCCGCATGCTGATGACGATACCGGGGCACAACGCCAGCGCGAGTCGAATGTGGCATCGGACGTGCCGAGCATTGTGATCGATCCGATCGACCGACCCATAGCTGCGGAGCCGGCACAGGCGGCAGCCGCGCCGCCCGAGCGAGACGGCGTCGAGTCTGTCGAGACAACCGTCGGAGCGCGGCAACCGTCGTCGCAGCCCATGACTTCCGTCGGCCTGATGCCCCGCCTGCAGCAGATATATGCCTCCTTTTCTCGGCCGAGAGCCACCGATGGCCGGAGGGGAAAGTCCCCGGCAGAGCCATCATCGAGTGTTCCCCCTGTGGCTGGAGAAGGGCGTCCTCCGCCGGCCTCAAGTCAGCCCCCCGCACCGCTCAACTACTTCGCCACCACCGCCACGGCGGTGTGGCGCGGCGGGCGCGTCCCGCCCCAGTCCTCAGCTGGCCTGATCGACGTCGGCGCCGCTGCTGCTCGCGGTCGCCAGCAGCAGGGGCGGTCCTCCCAGCCTTATCACCACCACCATCAGCAGCCTGCGGCGCGCGGTGTCGTGCATGCTGAGCGCGCATCGCCCTCCCCCGCTGGACGGGGCACACCCGACGGGAGGCACAAGTGACCCCTACTCAAGGCACTTATCTCCTTCATGCAGTCAGCCAGGCCGCCAGTAAAGGAATAGCGCTCTAGTCCTTAGCCATCTCAAGCCCCGTCCAGCCATCATCCATCATCTGCTCAGAGCATGATGAACGTGGCTGCACATCACCCTCAGGGCAGAGCCCTTTCACACCGTGCTGCTGCGCATGCTGTGTGGAAGAGTGCGGAGCCTGGGGGCAGTGCTCTGTAGGAATGAAAACCAGCGTGCACGCATCCTTTGCTCACTGCCTTAGAGGTTGACATCCCTGTGTGGCCACCAGGTCCTGGACAAAATCACCGCATCAGACATGTACATAGCATTGCGCACGCAGCGTGCGTGCAGTCGGTTCAATCCTGGCGCTGAAGGACTTGCTGCATCACCCTGCCAGCTGCGCTTTTTTTGTACATCGGAATTCATCCGCTGAATGGATTGATAATCTAAATGGGGCTTCTGCACCTGTGTATGCCGATAGCTACCCGTCACTACCCGTGCTGTGATAACGCTTACGTGTCATCACGGGCGGCAGCAGGCGCCCGACCAGCAGGCGGACCACCGAGAGCAGTACAGCAGGTGAGCCGCGAATGAACATGCTGCCTCAGCAAGGAGTACGGGGGAGATGAAAAATCGGATAAATACGTCTATGTACTCCCAACATGGGCGACAGCGTGTTGTCTGGCTGCGTGAGGTGAGGTGGATCATAGACACTGCAGCGGGTTACACGATGCGCCAGCCCCAACCACTGGGACATTGTCTGCCCTCGCATCGTCTCCTCAAATATTGGGTTGCATGTGCTGCGCAGCTCGTGCCATGACACCGTCAAGCAATCCCAATGGACTAGCGGCTGGGGAGCGAGCCCTTTATATTAATTATATATAAATATAATATATTCATAAATATATGTGTATACATAATATATACATATTATACACATACACATATATACATACATATGTATGTATGTATATATATCATGTGTTATATATATATATATATTTTATTTATATATATGTAATCTACACATGTTGATAATATATCTGATATATAAATGGAAATATATACAGCATACACACATATATATACATTAATTATAATTATACATTATATATTTATGTATATATATGTTGTATTATTTTACATATGTATATGTTGTACATATATATGTATATATTGCCCAGCTACTGATTGCTGCATGGCATTGTTGCACGAAATCCGTGCGCGGGAGATGTGGACACAGGCATTGCTTGGCAATCACAGACACACGCACATGATGTCAGAAGGCATAGTATACCATGCGGATATCGACGTTCCCGTGCGATGCAGAATCAGGCTGCCAGTCCTCACCGCCGAGGCAGTGTTGTCTCCAGGGAACCTTGCCACCTCCTAGCATGCCTACATTAGGCCTGCGGTGAAACATCACCCGAGGTGGATGGTTCTGCACGGTGTGCAATTATTATAAGGCGTTGGCGTTCTCAAGCAACGCATGTGGCTGTCCACTTGTTAGCCAGTGGACGAAAACCCCGGCGGTGCGGCTTGCCTCCGCTGTCTGCGTGAGTATTAGTCCTCGAGGACTTCCTGCGATGCCCCTTTGAAGGTTTAGAGCGACCACTGGCGTTGGCATGGGGGAGCAAGTCCTAGCTAGGTTCTGCCCTCCACATGCCCAGCTGACAGATTGGCAATGTTGCATGACACACCATTCGACATCATCCTCGAGCACCTGCGGGTGCTGATGCTGCCAGGTTTGATGCCATGGCCCAATGAGTTTTATCCGTCATCCCTCCTGTGAGAACCATGCCGACCTTCCCCGCCTCACCCAATATGACTCAACAGCCAAATAGCGCAACCACTTCAATGTCACATCACGTTGCAAGATCTCTGGGCCGCGGTGCAGCAGTGTGCGCCGCCCACACGCACATGCGGCCCAGCATTCATGGAGCGACCTGCCAGGAGGCGCGCATACGATGTGGGATGAGTGCGCTCAGCGGGCATATTTACATGGCGCACTCCACTACAAGCAGCGTGGTCATGGCGTGTTTCTGATGGGCGAAACAACCAAGCGATTCTACCACCAACAGCTGGATACCACATCAACACCGCTATCAAATGAAGCCCGGGAGGCCGCCACACATCCTCATTCCAGGTTTCTACCGTGCACTATGTACACACTGTCTACGTGATGGGGGGAGGCTGCATGCTACATGGTGGATGGGCGGGGCAACAGCCGCGAAATGTACTCTCGCGGCGACCCATAAAGTGGCGAGGTCTTCGGCAATGGGGTTCCTTGAGGGGGCTTGGCACAGTACTTGAGCATGTTCCATTCTCTCAGCTTCAAAGAGAGCAGTCGAAGGAGGCGAGCGCCGCTTAGGGGGCAGCAGCAGCGCCGCCGCCAAAGCCGGGGAAGCCGGGGAAGCCCGCGGCGGGGCCACCAGCATCGGCGCCGCCAAAGCCAGGGAAGCCGCCGGCGCCGCCAGCACCAGCACCGCCGAAGCCAGGGAAGCCGCCGGCGCCACCGGCACCAGCACCACCAAAGCCAGGGAAGCCCCCCGCACCGCCACCGCCGGCTCCGGTGGTACCAAGGAAGCCGGTGAAGCCAGTACCTGGCGCGGCGCCGCCGGCGCCAGCCCCGGCGCCGCCCGCAGCTCCTGCTCCAGGGGCGGCGCCAGCGAAGATGCCGCCAGCGGGGCCGCCAGCTCCGGCTCCAGCGGCGCCGGTGCCGGCGCCGGCGCCGCCAGCGCCAGGGAAGCCAGGGAAGCCAGCACCATCGGCGCCGGGGAAGGTGAAGCCGGCGCCAGCGCCATCGGCGCCGCCGGCAGCGCCCGGAAAGCCACCGCCCCCGAAGAAGTCGGGGAAGACAGGTGCGCCGCCACCGCCGGCGCCACCGCCCTCGCCGAAGGGGAAGAAGGCCGGGAGGCCGCCATCTCCGCCGGCGCCGCCGGGGAGGAAGGCCGCGAAGGGGCCGAACAGCCCAGCGAGGGGGCTTTCGGGCTCGGGCGGAGGCGCGGTGAGCCGGTCGGGGAGGTCAGCCGCAATGCCCTGTGGCCGCAGCACGTTGTCGATGACAAACACCTGCGCGGGCTGCAATTGGATGAAGAAAGAGCGCGTTAGTCTCCATGTTATAATCGGCAAAACTTAAACAATTCAGCTTATCAATTAAATATTGGTCGACGAAGTAACAGTAAGATTCGGATTACTGACGGCGTAATCTTATGGATACAACGAATTTGATTACAGTGCAGAGAACAATTATAGCAAGCATCAGGTGGGGCCGAGACGACGTCGCTGGCCGCGTTGTCAAACGTCTTGAGCGACTTGCGTACCGGGCAGACGTCTGCGATGGACAGGTCGACGATGTCAGCCTCGGAGCTGTTGCTGGCCGAAACGGTGGTGACGCCGTTGCGGGTGCGGAGTTCCAGGCGGCTGCCGAAGTCGAGGGTGGGCACGCGCAGTTCGCGGGCGATGACGTTGGAGGGCAGAGGCACTGGGATGATGTGGAGCTGTAGGATGCGCCTCAGCAGGAGGGGCTCCCGCAGGAGTCGCTCGGCCGTTGTATTCAGCGCGTTCAGAGTCCTGTTGAAGGCCTGTCATGCAGAGGGATCGGCGACAAGAGTGTAAGTCGACCGGAAAAGAAAATGTGTATCGAGTGCAACCATTGGCAGTCTGAAGGGTAGCAATTGCTTGCGAGGCCGCGTTTCGCATTTACTAATACACAGCAAGTTGACATGCGTCCGCCAAGGTATATTGCGGCTTGAAACGACGGCAAGGTGGCACGGAGAATGCCGCTGCGAGGGACTCACCGCATCTGTGGGCGCCAGGAACGAGATGGTAAGGTCTTTCTCGTTGAGGGTATCGGTCATACCCGCGGCGACCAGAGCGGCGCGAAGCGTGCTCAGGAAGTCGTACGACTGGAGAGCCGTCGCGATGGAGCGGCACTGTCGGCGATTAGGGGGTGGGGCTCCCGGGCCGGCACCCGGCGGCGGCGTGGAAGGCGGGCCAGAGGGGGCGCCATTCCCGTTGGTCGCCTGCCCGTTTGTCGCCGGCTCGATAGACTGACCGTCGCCGTTGGTGCTAGTCTGATTCTGTCCCTGAGCATGACTCGAGATGGGGCATGCCAGCAATAGGCAGCCCGCTAGTAGAAGGCACGCCGCTTTCGTGGAATTCTTCATCTCGTGTGCACGACGTGAGGAAGCGGGAGCCCGTCCAGTGGGTGGATCGGCACCTGTAGACATATAGAACACGGTTGGTCGATAGCAACGGGTCCACTGATTTTTGTTTCGACCCTGGGCGACGTGACTCCGGAAGACCAGCGCCGAGAGAAGGTGTAAGAAAAGGACGACATAAATTTTAATGTGGTCTTTTAATGTCGAGATCAGCGCAGCAGTTTCTATAATTGCGACGAACCCCCCCCCCCCCCCCCTTCCCGGGAACTCGTCATATGTGAAGATACCCGCAATACTGTCGATGCAGCCCAACGTCGAGGCAGGTCATCCGGCGGGGAAATGATACTGTCGCTCGGTGGCTATCAAACTAGAATCACAAGATGATTCGGCTGCCTCTCACGTGTGCACCAGCCACCATACCCGACCCAGCAGCGATCGTATCGACCCATGCACTAGGCATGGCACAAGAATTACTGTTCCAAGCTATTTACTGTGGCAGTGGCAGGGTACATGGACTCCAGGGGAAGCGAGACGGCATGAAACTGGAGAAACAGATAACCCTAGGTATCTGATTAAATTGTGCCAGCTGCGGGCTAGTCGTCTCAGCCATCGCGCCTATCGAAAGGACAAATTCTACAGTGGGTGCGATCAGAATTGTCAGATTATTCAAGTGTTTTTAGAGGTTGCACAACGTGCGGGAAGTGTTGGATATCTGCGCCAGCGGGTCATCCGACGGAAGGCCGAAGGTGGGGCGGGGGCCAAGTTCCGTTGCCGACTTCCGCACCTGCAGCAACGATTCGGACTAAGATCTCGCGTTCCGGTTTTTTGTCGCGGTATCGAGGATGACCGGCAGCTCGTGCAGGCGGCGGTGGACGAACGTCGGCGAAATATGCGAGTGGCACTCTCCCAGCGACAAGGATATCCTATTTATTTCTCGTAGCAGTGGCAGTGCGCCGAGAACTGGCGCCTACCTAGTCATCTATACATGCCAATACTTGCCGGTACAGCTTCAGCGTTCGCCCCTTCATCCAGCAGTTCAGGCGCGGCGTTTCAAGTTCTGGCAGCAAATCATGGCATGTGTCCTTATTAGTAATCCTATATTTCATGTATTGTTTGCCAGAACCGAAATCGTTCTTAGGACCACCTCACTGAGAGCGATAACATAGAACGCTAAGTTTGTGCCCAGATGATATGCGTTTAAAAAACATTGGAAGTCGCACTCCCCTGTTGACATATATAATAGAATCGCTTTACCGATGCGTCGCGAGCCTGTCGGTAAGACGTTAAGCTAGCACACAATTTGATGTCGGTCCAATTCCATACGATCAAACTCACTTATTGGCATCAACTTAAGGATCGTATACACACGCAGCATGTTTATATCGTTTCGCAACTGCCATTCCAAGAAAGTGTCGCACGCCTAATAGCGACGAAAAATTCCAGCCGTATTTACCATCTCTGTCCCGTACTGCCATCCGTACACTCCTAGCTGCAGCACGTGTCGGGACAGTGTGGATTACGAGCACGCGCCACATGTGACTGCTATGCGGCTCAGAACGGTTGTTGTCCGGGCTGATCCGCACGCCTGTCAAGCTCCTTCAAACCGGGCGCTTCTCTGCGCTGCTGGATCGGATCTCAGCAGTATAGAGGATAGCAACTAAGACAAACCCATGGTGGGTATAGTCACTTTACCCGTAACTAGGACATGTGTTGCGGAAAGATTATACTAGCATTTAGAAATATCGATACAAAGAACTCTGAAATAATACTTCAGAACTTTTAATAGCTGCAAGGCATATGACTTCAAAAGTCGTGTTTATTTCGAAACGCCTGTCGACTGTAACCTCTCATCGTTATCCCCCAATACTCTTAAATTCTGTCCCTGGGGTGAGTCCAAGACATAATGGAAATGAGTTGGATGAGTGGCCATATCTTTGCATGCGCTACGATGTAAGATGCAAGCAGGGCATTAGGCAGCAATGTCAAGGGCTCCTTTGTTCACGCTAAACACAATCTATACATAACAGGGCAGACCGCACCCTGCCTGTTGACCGTCTGGGCTTGCCTTGACCAACGTACTACGACGGGTATTACCATAGGAAGCACTGCATGCAAAGTCATGGTAAGGGAGCCATCCTGAAGGGAGCCATAGTTGCGTGTGAATCAAAATTGTGCATGATGGATTCCGGTTATTTTGAGATGATGTAATTACGTCATGCGGAATAGCTAACTAAGAGTGTATAGCAGTAGCACAAAGTTATGGTATGTTGGTGGCACGACATAACTATGGCTTAGCTATGAGCATAGTCATAGTCCCATAACTACGTATGCCATAATTGCATTGAAATGGGTGTTATGGTTTGGTGTGTCAGGCACTGAAATGGTCGGCAGATGACAGCACCGAGCGCTTTTTGTGGTTCAGTGTACAATTCACATACACAAGCAAAAACGTTGCCCTAGAGGAATACCACTTGGTGGCGCAGTGCAACTCACGCCGAAATTGATTTCTGGCTTGGTACTTAGTCCTGAACTGTATATTGCTGCACAGAACGGAGGGAGGCAGTGGGAGGGCACGCCCTCCTTGCATGTGGCGCAGGCGGCTACCGCCTGATTGAACGGCATGTTTGGTAGTGGCCTGTGGGCCAGGGCCACACTGGTTTTCTGCAGATGAAGGACGAGGCAAGAGAAGATCAAGACCAAGAAATAGGAAAAATATAGTTACAATGATTAGTTACATGGATTCGTGAATGGCAGGTGGATCCGTGAGGAAACCCAACCGCCTGGAGCAGACCTGGGGCTGTGCCCGAGCTGTCTAGAAATGAGTTGCGTTTGCTGGAAACTAGGGGGGGCAGCCGGGGCTGTTCCTCACAACAGCCAGTTTTTCAGCATCTGTATCCATCAGCGTCACAAGTCACCCGCCTGAATCTGCGCCCTTGCCTCCGTACACGAGCCCGCAGCCATCTGCACTGCACCATGGCTTTTGGCTCGGGCGGCTCCGCCGCCGACGAGCGTCTCCCTGCGCCGGCACGAGCCGCCACCGAGACTCTCGCCGAACAGTATAGCGAACGTGCCCACGGCCTGTATGCTACCTTCAAACCCGGTGCAATGGGCAAACTGGCTGCACACCGCCGCCGAGGTCCACTGTACTGACTGGTTCCCCCTAGCCAGCCTGGCACTGCTCTCCCGGGCACTGGCCCACTACGACACCACCGCTCGACTGACGGACACCGACTGTACTGCGCTCTTCGGCTACACGAGCCGCATTCTGCGCCTCCTGGAGGACGACCCGGCTGCCCACTGTGTGGCAGTCCACCTTAACGGCCAGCGGTGCCCATACAGCAGCAGCGGCCTGCCTTAGTGCAAGCGCCACAGCAACCATGGACTCCCCCTGCTAGCACACCACGACGGCGGCATCACCAAACACGGGCACAGCTGCATGTGCTTCGGCTGCGGCCAGCTGAACGACGACCATCCTTCCGACAGCGAAGAGGCCGACGGAGTCCACACCTTCACATACACCACATGTGCCGGCAGCATCGCAGCTGCCTGCGCAGCGGAGGCACTAGGATCTGACCTCCCTTCAGCTGCTCGAGTGATGTGCGACTGCTGCTTGGGCATGCGCCACCGTTGGGGGCTGATCCTCACCAACGAGGTTACTGAATCGGGCGAACCGGCCGTCCCGCAGTACTTCCGCCTACCCGTACAAGCTGACCTGCTACCCGCCATGATCACGGCCCGGTCCACCCGCCAACTGCACATCCGCTGGCCGAGCGCGCGCCTGCGTGTGGTCTCGCGGATGGGATCACCCCCGCGAGGCTAACGCTGGCAATGCCGCTAGCGGGGACTCCGGCACCGGCCCCAGCCCCAGCTCCGGAACCTGCTCCGGCCCCGTCGGAGCCCGCGGCCCCACCTGCCCGGTTCGCGCTCACCCCTGCCGACCGCACCAAACTGGTCGAGGCTATCGCTGCCCTCACGGGCAAGGGCAAACAGGTGGTTAAGGAGAACCAATCCATGAAGGCCCAGGTCCAGGCGGGCGCGACGCGCGCTGTCCCGGCGGCCCTGAGCCCTCCCCCCCCCCCCCCCCCCCCGCGCGGCAGCTCCGAGAAACTTCACCCCGAGGAGCTGCTCTCATCCACAGGTGCGTCCACCCACCGCTGGGGCGTCCTGCCGCACCTACATTTAGTCCTACCAGGGCTCCAAGTACCACTTGAATGCGTGCGGCCGCCCCCTCAGCTCCCCGCTGCACTGCGCCAACCGGGCGTACGGGGCGCAGCTCGACCTGCTGGCCGCTACGCCAACCGACGACAAAGCCCGACGGTGGCACGAGCTCCACGGCTACCAGCCACAAGCCAACCCTGCTCAAATCTACCCCGACTGCCACCACATGGAGGCCTACCACGTCAACATGCTCACCTGGCACTGGGAGCTGCTGCGCGTGGTCGACTCCCCGCTCTTTGACGCCTCCCCCGACGGCGAGCGACGCGTGGGGACCATCGTCAGCGTCACGGGCCGCATCCGCTTCATACAGGCCGTGCAGAAGGCCCGCGAGCACGACAACGGAGGCCCCGCCCTGAGCTGGCCCTCGGTCGACGCGTACAGGCACAGGGGCCACCGCACGTACCTGGTCTCTCACGAGCTGTCCCTGTTCGGCCAGTGGTTCTCGCGGCTGCAGGCCAAGCAGATGGACCTGCTCCCCGAGGGGGTGGCACCGCACCTGCATGATGACCTCCAGCTTCAGCTCATCTCAGCCGCGCGCGGTCTCCTCAACACCAGCTGGCTGCACGAGCTTTGCGGCAAACGCGGGCCGCCCCCGGGAACAGAACCCTCCTGCCCCGGGCCGCCCCAACCCGAACCCCGCCCCGTCGGGCCCCAAGGCCTGCGCCCACTGCCTTCACTGGCGACCACAAGACTAGCCAGCACCCGGCGCACGAGCCGACCACCCAACTCTGCCCCAAGTGCCGTCAGCCGCACGCACGGGAGGGCAAGCCGGCCACCCTCTGCCCCAGCGGTCCATCCACGGGCCAGTGACAAGGGCGGACGTGGGGCTCGTTGAGCTCAGGCGACACAGATTCTACCCCCCTCAGCTCACCGCTACCCGCTCTGCTGCTGCGTAAGTTCGGCATCGACCACGCCCTACTGGCCGTAAGGACCGGTGCGGCGGCGAGCGTCCACATCCCTGCCGCCTACGCCAACCTGGACGGCGCCGACTGCAGGCTCATCTACTCTACCGACGGCACAGCTTACCAGAAGCTGGTGCTCACCCAGCGGGCTGCCGGACTCGGTCTGCCAGCCGACCCACTCGCCGAGCTGCTGTCCTTCATTGACGGGCTCCGTGCCGTGCGGCGCTCCTTCAAACCCTCTGGCTCCCGGAAAGCCGCGAACCGTTGCTACCTGGAGCTGGGATACCACGGCGACAGTGCGCCACCCTCGCTGATGTGGACCATCCCCCCAAACTATGCCTTGGGCTGGGCGGAATGGTTGTTCAAGTTGTGGGAGGGGAGCTGTGCAGTAGCTGCGGTTGGGAGGGTGGTGGTGGGGGGGGGGGGGGGGGACCATGCACAGAAGTGGAGGTACACAGCGACCAGGCAGTAAGCGGGGGAGCACAGGCCGCGGCATTGCGAGGGGCGCCACAAGTCAAGCTGGTAGGCATGCCCGGCAGCAGACCCTGCATGGGGATAAAGAGAGAGAGAGAGAGGAGACGTAGGAGGAGAGAGAGAGACCGCATGTACACAAAGCTGCAGTTGGGGTTTATGAAATGGCATTCGCCGTACCCCGAGCGTGCATAGACAGGGGAGCCCTCTTCGGGCAGCTGGATGTATGATTTGTTACAACTTAGTTCCGGCGAGTAGCGCCGCGGGGCAGCTGTCTTCCTCTTCTTCACGCCGACCTCGTGTGAACGTGCACTATATCGGCTGGACGGCAACACGGAAAGAGGGGGGGGGGGGGGAGTAAGCTGGACGCCCCGTGTACCCTGGTAAGTTAGGGCATGCCCTATTTATCTGTGGTCCGCAAAGTAGTACGAAAAGTACTACCACACAGTACACAGTGCATAGTAGTCGTCATTGTGGACCAGTTCTGTAGCCGGTGCTTAGTGGCAAGCCGGTGCGTAGCAGGGCGAGGTCCTGCCGCGGATGGCATGGTGCCGGCAGCCACTCACCCAGGGCCCAGCGTGAAGAGTCCGCCTACTTCTCTGCGGGCGGCCACACGGCTGCGCTGCTCGTGGGCACCGCCCCAGCCCCAGCCGCAGCAGCCGCCGCCGCGCCGCCGCTGCCTACGCTCTTGCCGCCCGCGCGCGGGGCGCTGGAGCCACTGTGCAGCCCCTCCACGTTTAGCGGCACCTGCGCAGTGAACGTCCGGATGATTCATGGCGAGTGACTACATTCCAGAGGCGTAGGCAATGGGGGTGAGGCAAAAAATGCGCCCCGGTGACTCCGTGTATGGGGACAGCTCATGGCCCATCGTCCTGCATCTACCCCCCCCTTTGTCCCCGAAAGGACAGGTGGAATGACTGACAGTAGCAGGTTAGCACGGCGAGCGATGCAATTACAATCGACATACGGTTTCTGCGACTAGGGAGCTTGGTACCCAGTCGAGATTCGATTGATTCTGTTTCATTGGCAGCCCCCCATCCGGCCACAGTTGCCACTGCCACGCTGGAGCCCTACACAGGCGAGCATGAAGAGAGTGCAGGCGCATGTATGGGGCGGGGCTGGATAGGGGGGATGTGAGGTATGGCACGGGGTGGCCGGGCGCGGCGACGTACCTTGCATGGCGGAGCGTAGCAGTACTGGCACATGCCTACTTCGCGGGGACCGCAGCCATCCGGGCGCAGCAGTGTCCGGGTCGCACACAGGCCACCATGTCACTCGGGAGCAGTCCCAGAATAAAGCGACCCGTATAGGCAGATAACCTCTGCATGCGTCACCCCCCCCCCCCCCCCCCCCCGGCGACCTTTTCGCCCCCCTTTTCCCCCTTGCGTAGTCCACCTTTGAGTGACTTGCGGACTGCCTCGCAGCTCCAGCAGACCTTGGAGGGCCCCACAAAGCACAGCTTGCCTGCGCGGCAAGGCGGGTCCCACAATGAGCACCAAGTGTCTGGCAGCATGCCTCCGCCGGTCCCCCCCCGCCCCCCCTGCCCCCCCGAGGATGGGCCAGCGCAGCCGGCGTCGGGGCACTCACACATCGTCCCTTGTTGCACCGCCGTCCGGCGCCCTGGCGATAGCGCCAGTCAGTGCGGCTGATCGTGCTGGCGATGGCGTGCCACACTCGGGCCTTTCTCTACCTGGCAGGGCCCACGTGCCTGCGAGCCGCGTCGTCGCCGTGGGACGTCCCTGTTCACTTATGCACGCAGGGTGCCCACGAGTCAAAAAGACAGCGCGCAGGGGCCCGGCGGCAGTAGCAGCGAAACGGAGGGCGGGGCGTTGCACCTTGGGAATATCACTTGCCGGCGCACTCAGTATTAGCTAGCGCGTCAGGACAACGCGGCGAGCAGGTATGACGTGTGTCACTGGGGCCTGTGGTGGCTGCGTGCTATCCTGGGCGTGCTGCAGGCTGAAGGTGGCATCGTTGCAGTGACAGTGGCGCGCAGGCGCGCAAACCGGCGGAGCCGGGGGGGGGCGCAGTCCCATACACAAAGAATCGCTGCATGTATGGCGAGAATGATTTTTTTCGCCCCCGGGACAGGACTGGCACCAGTGAAACCCTTGCAGCGTCTCTACGACGGCCGTTTAGGCAGCAATCCAGTCACGGAAAGCCCTGGGTAGGCGAGAATAATGATATGAAGCACGCACGCGTATTGAAACGCCTTCCTAAATAAGACAAAAGTGGCGTAACCACCGCCGAGGATCAAAGCTCGTGAGGCATCGTGCACGCCGTGGAAGGTCAGACGTCGCCGTGCATATAGCGCTATATATGATATATAAAATATATGTATGGATTTGTCAATAAGATCCATGTGGACATGCGGTCCATGTGTACCCGTACATATGGAGCGGTCCGTGTGGACATGGAGCCTCCATTGACCCATGTCCACATGGCCCCGTACCATGTACACATGGAGCAATCCGGGTCATATCCGTGTGGACATAGGCCGTCTGTCGCCGACGACAGACGGCCTATGTCCACATGGGTCGACCCGTGTTAGGACGGAACGTCTGTGGGCCGACCCATGTTCAAACATCTGTGGGCCGACCCATGTTCACATCTGTGGGCCGACAGACGGCCTATGTCCACATGGGTCGACCCGTGTTAGCACGGAACGTCTGCCGCGTCCCATGTTCAAATGGGCCGCGCTGGGCAAGCCCATCTGCACATGGCCACGACGCACGGTGGCGGGTAAGGTGTTGTTCGGGCAGGCGCCGGATCACGGTTACGACCCGGCCTTTGTACGGGCAGGTGCTGGTTGGCGCTGCGGCACCCGCCATTCTGCGGACGAGTGCCGTGCCGGCGCGGGAGCTGCGATCGGGCGCCAGGTACAGTCGCTATTAAAAACCCCTGCGGACAGGCCGTGCTCACTCGTCCCCACAGTAGCACTCAATCGCAGCTGCGCAACTCCCCTTTCCGGGACAGCCTCTGCCCGGCTCTGGCCGGCTCTGGTCGATACTATGGCCTTAGGCAATACTGATGCTACCGCAGGCGCTGCCGCACCGGAGGATGGGCCGGCCGAAGATCAACCGGAGGTTGAGGTATCATCGGTGGTGCAGGCGCATCGCGATGTCTTGAACAAGAGACTTCGTGAGTATGTGGGGCAACGTCGAGACAACCAGACGTTGCGGACAGAGGCAGGGTACAATGAAGCCATGCAAACCTCCGTACCTTCGAACAAACGACGAGAGAGGTGGGGCCCGCCGACATGCCTTGTTCGCAGGTTGCCCCCCGATATGGGCCACAGACCTCGCGGGTAGGCGGGTTCGCGTGTTATCACTGTACAGTCTGACGTTTAGCCGACCCGATCGCGCACCAGCCCGCTCATCCTCTACATAGTACAGTTCCCGACAGTCGACTCTTTTGCCTCGTTGTTTGCGCCTGTAGCTCCGCTGCCGGCGCCGATTCTACGGTACGGCATGCAACTGGGCGGGCACTTGCAGCCGCCGCCTGCTGTACTGCCGCGCCGAGCCGAAATGAACTGGCACCGCGCCTCTGCCATGTACTGAGGTGCAAAGTGCTCTTCTTGTTGGACTGTCGAGCAGGAATGATCGCGGGCCTGGGCTACACAGCGCCGCTTCGATATCCTGACCTGCGGAGACTCCGATATGCGCATCCAAAGAGGGGGCAGAAATGTCCCTCTGGAGCAGGTGAAGCTCGTCAGTCACGCCGGGATGGTCTTCGAACACATCCGGGATTTGCACCTCAAAGGGGTGCACGCCAAGGTGTACCTCCCTGAGCCCTCCCATTGTCCCGCTCTGCTTGCTGCCACTGCATGTCGGCTACGTACACACCACTAAGTGTACCCTCCCCCCATCACACTGTGCAGCTCAAGAAGCTTCCCAAAATGATTCCGGGAAGGTACTGCGACATCCCCAGGTGTGTCGTCAAACTTTTCTGCGAAACATGCGTCACCTGCGCCAAGCACAGAACTACTAAGGCTAAGGCCGGTCACCGGCCGATATTGTCCAAGGGCATGTTTGGGGCCCGTGGCCAGATCGACCTCATTGACTACCAATCATCAGAATACAAGGGCTACCGCTTCCTGCTCACCTACATCGATCACGGCATCAAGTTTTGCTTCTGCACTCCGATCCCTAACAAGGAGGTTTGTATGCCACAGTAGCGGACGAGTTTGATATTTGCGCGCCTATCCAACCCCCTTGCTTCCGCCTTCCCCCTTTCTTATTTACTCAATGTATCTTATCACCCCGCCCCATCCCTGCAGAAGGATACCATAGCAGGGAAACTGTTTCTACTCTTCTTTCTCCTTGGGCCGCCTGCCATCTTTCAAGCTGACAATGGTAGAGAGTTCTCCGTGTTGCCGACAAGCAACCGAGCAAGATAATTGGTCTCTCGGAGGAGGAAGCAAAGGAGGTTTGTGGGCCATTGTGTAATAAATAGCATGCTGCTCAGCCTGCATACAAGTGCAAGTCTAAGATATGTGCGTGTTGTGATTGCAGGTGATTGAAAGCACCAAGAAGCTCTTGCCTGCCTGCCAAATGGTAACAGGGAGAGCTACGCATAGCCCCAGCAACGGCGGCATTGAAAGACTCTACCGTACCATTGAGGAGTACATCGCACATTGGTGTGATGAAAACAACTCCCCCAATTGCCTTTTGACGAAAAGGAGCAGCAGACAGAGGAGCAGGCGCGACAAGAGCAGCAGCCACAAGAGCAGGAAGACATGGATGTCTTCAAAACGCCAACGCCTCTCCCAGTTGGTGAATGCCCGCAAAGCCGTTGCAGTATTGTTGGCCTGCCATGCTGCGCATGTACTGCGCCATAGCATAAAGTGCTGAGCAATGATTATATTAATGTGATTATGATCAACGAATATAACAATCGACAGTAGTATTATCACTACTCTTATCAACGTATGTTAATATTATATATATTGGGTTTTATATATAATTACTGCTGCTGCTATTGGGTTATGTATATTAGGTTATGATGTTCTACATACTGTTATATGATAATGTCCTCTAGCCAAGGCCATACCTTTGATTGTAATGTCTCTCTCTCTCTCTCTCCAAACAATACTTATTATATTTTTATGTGTGTTTGCTGTATTATGTATTTATGTTGAATCCTATAATTATGTAGCAGTGCTAGCTCGTATTCCACAGCATATATATCATGAACACACAAGTGCTAACTTATATTCCCTTCTCCCCGCTCCTCCATGTAAAACGAAACAGATCTGCCCATCACGTCCAGGATTAGCGTGAACGCGCAGCACGATGAGCAGCTGCTCACTCGCAACGAGGACCAGCAGACACTACGCGCCTACGTCCCAGACCCCAACTTGCCATGAACCCGGACACATATTGCGCCCCATGCAAGGCTTGCTGCGATGGTGGGCATTGCAAGATTGGGATGCTTATCCCCACAGCCGGCCTTGTCAAGGGTCATCAGTGTGCGCGCGGCAAGGCCTTCTACCATGTCATGTCCACAGGTAACCTGTTGTTGCTGTCAATCTTGTCAGCATGCCCGTTATTTATGGCATGGGTGTGACTGTGTCACTCATGTGTCTTGCACGCAGATGGAACGGATGATGGCCACTGCAGCAACGATTGCATGGCTGCTGGGACAGTGGATGTGGTGCCTCGCTCTGTTGAAACGACAAGTGCAACCACCGTTGCAGCTGCCTCGTCCTGTGAGTCAGTGGGCCGTAAGAGGCAAAGGTCGCCCGAGGAGCCACCAGTGCTTCCGGCTGCAGCGGCAGAGGCTACTCCACAAGTCCTCGTGCAAGCACGCGCGGCCGTTGGCGATTGTAGTCCAGTATCTCCCTCCCAGCTGGCCAACGGTCCCGGGCGGCGCGCAATCAGGGCTCAGTGCGGTGCTGCACAGGCCAAGCAGGCTAGGGTGATGCGTGCCCGTGTCGCTGCCAAGGCCGGCCCAGCACCGGTGGTGGGTGATGTGGTCAGAGTGCCGTTGGAAAAGGAGGACCGTGGCAAGGTGGACCTTAGATTCTTGACATGCGTGGTGAGTGAGATGAGTTATGTTATGCTCCTCTTGTTGTATACTGATGCCAGTTGCACGCAATGCTTGATGTGTCCTAGTGATGACGCGCACATCGTCTTTCTCAAATGCCCTCCCCAACCCCCTGTTTGCAGATGACAGAATGCAATTCTTCCAGAGTGGCTGTGGACGCAGGTGTTGTCAAGACCACATATGGGCAGCAAGATATGGATCAGTTGCGCAACATTGCACCCGCGCGGGTGGGCTTGGCGGGTGTGGTACAGAAGTGGAGCGACCAAACATCATGAAAGAAGATCTCCCTCAGAGAAGGTGTAAGATCTGTGTCACTATTTGGGGGCCGAGGAATGATCAAATGCACATGTAAAGGGCCGTGTGCCAGTAGTGTGTGCAGTTGCCGCAAAGCTTGTAGGAAATGCAACTCTAGGTGTCACCCTGATAACAACTGCTGTCGGAACATTGAGGACCATGGTGCTGGCACTAGCGCTCAGGGAGCTGCCACCACAGTCCGTGTGATGAACTAAATTCTGAAATAAAATAAAATTTAACCGAATTCTCTATTTAATTTCACTCTAATTTAAAGGTAATGGAATCTGCTACTTAATTTGAACTTCATTGAAATCGAATTAATTTTGCCTTAAAATGCGGACAGACACTTACCATATCACACATGGGCTGGATAGCGTGGATCCATGTGTAAATGGTCCAAGTACCGCGCTCCATGCGCACATGGGCCGGTCCGTGTGTGCATGGTCGTTTGTCGAGGGCAGTCCATGTGTACATGGGTCAGCCAACGACCCGTGTTCACATGGACCGTTTCCGGTTAACTCCATGTGTACATGGTACGGGCCATGTGGACATGGATCAATGGAGGCTCCATGTTCACATGGACCGCTCCATGTACACATGGCCCGCATGTCCACATGGATCTTAACATATATATATATATATATATATATATATATATATATATATATATACCCAAGGAGGCACGATTTGCCAAAGAATGTCAGCTCGCTTACATTGGAGGCTAAGACGAGAACCACAGGCTTGGCCTGGGTGTCTCCTAGCGCAGAAAGATGGCTGTGGGTGGGTGGGTGCGCGAGCCGGTTGAGGCGAGCGCAAAGCAGAGAGTGCCGGTGCCCGAGGGCGGATCCCTCAGGTCGTGGTGCTGGTGCGGGCCGGCAGGCCCCAGTCCGTGCGCCGACCGCGGGGATCGGGCGCAGTACAACATTGCTAAGTACTGTAAACCTCTAGATGACTACATCTGACCATTTACCCAAGGAGGCACGATTTGCCAGAGAAGAAAGCCAAAGGCTTGCACAGGTAGCGAAGTGTAGCTGCGACAGTCTCGGGTGCCTCACGCAGGTCAAGCAGACAAGGCTGTCGTAAACACAAAGAAGGCAGCAGAGAGAGAAAGAAACAATGGTTACAACGTTGTCACCACCCGCCGCTATTTATGCGTATGGCTAGCTCACAGCTAGCCACCACCAAGCGGCACGCGCACTGCTAAGCGCGTCACCGTGAAGAGTCGTGCCTCGAAGTGTCGAACAGGAGGTCGTCGCTTAGAGACCTCCGCACATGTAGTTGACACATCAGTTTATACACAAGTATACAACTGATGTTCCAGAGGCAGGCACATTATACTTGTGCCCGCTACGGGTACGCACATGCGTATTATCCCGTAACTACTACTGAACAGTGTACCGGTACCAGTAGGACTCGTCTCATGATTCATCATCCACCAGTACTCGTATTGTGGCGCGTGACACACGCGCGCACACATACGATACAGCAGGTACTCGTACATGAATGATGCTACGATCATACAGTACCCGTACAGAGTATGCCATTATTGTCACACTACATCTCTCCCCCCTTGACAACAGTGTGAAATAGCATTCCACAGGCAGTTTAATTTGCAGTCGGCACACGTGCCGGGTATTTATGCATATGCTCCACAAATTCAGGTGACTTTACAAAGTCCAACCATTTGGGAGTAGCCATAAAATCCTGCAATGCTATTGTCCTTTTAACATCAAACAAACGATGCCAAACAGGGGCAATAGACTCATCCGCAAAGTGAACAAGAAATTGCAACTGAGTACCACGTAAACCGGGCATGGAACCGATCTTAACGCTGGTAATCTTGTCAATCTCATACTCATCATCAGAGTCGTCACCGGTACCAACAACAAGAGGTACATGCGGGCGCAACGGCGCAGTGGGACAGGGTCTCAAGTTATTAACATGAAATACTGGGTGCAACTTAACACCAGCAGGTAATTTCAGTCGATAACTATGACCGCCAATTTTCTCTACAATAGAAAATGGGCCAAGCTGCTTGTCCATCAGCTTTTTGCAAGGCTGACCTTTGACCTTAAGCAGACGGGTATCCACAGATACTCTATCTCCAACATTGAAGATAGGAGGATTGCGCTGTTGCCTAACACTAGGACGAACAGTCAATTCATCTTTATGGACAGCCAACACTGACCGAACCAACTCGTGAATCTCCTTCATATCTTGGATACGTTGCTGAGCATCACGAGAGAATGCTATTGTTGGTCTCATACCAAACAATACATCCGGAGGCGTTTCAGGATTGAAACCATACATAACCTCAAATGGTGCATGCTCAATGCCAAGTGCTTTGTTGGAATTATACGCAAATTCCATCAATGGTAACTGGTCTACCCAGTTTGAACCATCGAAACAACAAAACGCACGAGCCAACTCAGTGACTATGGCATTAATGCGTTCGGTCAAACCATCTGTTTCAGGATGTTGGCCACTAGACATGTTCAATTTAGTGCCAAGTCTCCGCCACAGAGTTTGCCAGAATGCAGACAGGAACCGTGGATCTCTATCAGAGACGATCACACGAGGTATTCCATGCAGCCTGAATACTTCCTTCAGAAATAATTCAGCTGCCTGTCCACCAGTCACGTTGACTGTGGTTGGAATAAAATGTGCTTGCCGGGACAGATGGCAACACACAACCAACATAGTATTATAACCATTACTCTCAGGTAACTCGGTTATAAAATCCAAACCAACCGTATGCCATGGACGTGGCGGTACTGGTAAGGGCTGTGTTGGTGCAGGTGGCTGCGGACGTGCACGAACACGCCGGCACACCGAACATTGTTCACAATAGGTTTTCACGTCATGTCGTATGCGTGTCCACCAAAAACGGTCCAAGGCACGTGCCAAGGTGCTTGCATAAGCACGGTGACCAACAGAATCATGTAGCTCATACAATATCTTATTGATGATGTCACGATTGGTTGGTATGCAAAGACGTCCATGTCTCCAAAAATAACCATCGTGCTCTACCACATGACCGGACTGCTTCCACCCCCCCCATAAGGAGTAGAACGCGTCCTCTGCATATCCAGCCTTAATAAGGTGGAGAATATTGTCATCAAGGCTAAGTGACGACGCACTTACAGCCGACAATACCGCAGTACATGGGCGATGTTCACTCACGAGTGATTCAGCCGCGTCCGGCACATCCCCGGTCCAATATAAGCCACCGAAACCAATCGGCTTAAAATCCGGTCTACGCGACAACGGATCGGCTTCATTCCACTTGCCCTTTCGGTATGCAAGAGATATGGACCCAACAAACGGCTGCAAGTCGCGTACATAGCGCACTTGTCGCCGGTTCAACCTTTCTGCCGGTTGCCTGAGCAGATGACGCAGGGTGTCATGATCTGAGACAACAAGGAATCGACAGCACCCTTCAAGGTAACAACGCCAGTGCTTAATTGATTCACAGACAGCCAAAGCTTCCAAATCATAAGCACTGTAGGTATTACCACGCTCAGCTGCATTCAGCTTTCGCGCCCAGTAACTCACTGGTTGAGGACCTCCTCCTTGGTCCTGCAGTAGTACTGCAGCAAGCCCTACGTTGGACGCATCTGTCGCTACGGTGAACGTCGCATCCGCCCCCATGGAAGGAATGGAAAGACACGGAGCGGAAATCAGTCGCAGACGAAGGGTCTCAAAGGCTTCCTGACACGCCGGTGACCAGTCAACATGAACTGGTTTAGACTTACGCAATAAGTCAGTCAATGGTGCAGTTAAATCACTGAAATGATGAATAAACTTAGAGTAGAAATTGCAGAATTGTACGAAACTTCTGACTTCACTCTGAGTTTTAGGGACAGGCCAATCCCTAACTGCAGCCACTTTGGCCTCTGAAACAGACAACTTACCATCAGCGACGGTATACCCCAAATAATCCATAGATTGCATGCCAAAGAAACATTTCTTTAATTGCAACCTCAGATTATATTCATTCAGTTTCTCAAAAACTAAACGAAGGTGCTTTATGTGGTCATCATAATTATCTGAATATATACATATATCATCCAGATACACCACCACAAAGTCACGCAAAAATGGTCTCAAGATGTCATTCATCATGCGCTGGAAAGTGGCTGGGGCATTGCACAAACCAAATGGCATTGCAGTCCACTCCCATAGACCATCAGGTGTCTGAAACGCTGTCTTGTGGATGTCCTCCTCTGCAATGGCAACCTGCCAATAACCTGATGCTAAATCCAGATGGGTATAGCAACGGGCATTGCGGAGAGAATCCAACGTTTCATCAATTCGCGGCAAAGGATACATATCCTTTCGAGTGACCTCGTTCAGCCCACGAAAATCGACACACAACCGAAGGGATCCATCTGCCTTCTTAACAAAAAGAATAGGCGAACCAAACTCAGATTGACTAGGACGAACAAGTCCAGCGGCAATCGCATCTTTGAGTTGGCGATCCAATTCAGCACGTTCAGCGGGAGACAAACGATTAAGTCTTTGGCGTTTCATTTTGCCAGTTAACTCAATTTTGTGATCCCATGGCCGATGAACAGGCGGCCTGTTGACTGGACGCAAAATTTCAGGAAACTCGTCATACAACAAATGACGAATAGAATCCTTTTGCTCTGGTGTCATAGCATTGTCTAAATGCAGGTCAGGATCATCCTTTATAACCGACATTTCAACGACATAGAATTCAGCCAAAGAATTATGCTTAGACGCACGAGCAGTTTTGCGCATCAACTTTTGTACCCTAGTGGAAGTAATCATGCTACATGCAGGAGTACGACCCACTATTACAACAGGTACATGGGTTCCATCCATTAGAGTCATGATACGTTCCGTACCATACTTAATGGTAACTTGCGCTTCATCAAGCCAAGTTAAACCCAATACAATGTCGGAGACTTTGAGCTCACGCAGTATATAAAATACTCGATTCTCAAATACATGTCCTCCAACAGACAGAGACACAACAGTTGTATGGCAACATGAGACACGTTGACCATTAGCCAAACGGACAGGTGTTCTGGCTTTCAACTTTTGTATCTGCAAGTTGTTTCTGCGCACAAAGTCCTCAGATATAAAATCTAAAGATGCCGCATTATCAACCAGTGCATCCACAACGGCGTCATCGTTAATTGTCACATTGACTTTCAACAATGGCCTGGGGTCATCCCAACGAGTCAAAGAAGCAATCTGAGGCAAACTTTGCCTTTGCATACTCCAAAATGATGGATCAGTCACATTGACAGCATCACACTCATTTATAGACTCAGATGCACGTTCACCAATACCAACGCTAGAATCTGCAACTTTTGCAGAGTCCACGTTAAAACTCACATTTGGACTTGTGACAGTTTTAGGTACAAAGTCATCAGGAAAATCACAGTTAGCATCAACTAACCAAATGTTAACCCCATACTTTGGCGGTCTAACATTTTCCTGGACTGTGGCATTTTTATCAGACCACCTGGTGAACAAAGGTGTCTTTGCCGGGTATTGCTGCAATAGTTTCCAATGCTTTGTCAAAGCACTGAATCTATCAAATGCAGGCAATACAAACACTCCTACAGTATGTTCTTTAGCCCTACTGCGGCATTGCTCAAAATGCCTCGCAATAGACTCAGTCATATGCCATGGAGGGTGAATAAACACACGTTCATTCGACAAGTCGCGCGATAATATCGAATCTTGTTCTGAACAGAACGGCAAGTTTCGATGGGTATTCAGACCCTCATTATCCGCACAGCCCTCCAGCGTAAACTGGAACATCTCATGTAAGGGATCGAAGACTCTATCGACCAGTCGCCACTCGGCACTGACTGCAGTCTGTCTAGGCATTCGACGCCTCAGAGCCTTTACGCGACGATGAGTCGAAACTTTCCGAGCACCCGTTACACAGGCTACTGGCAAAGTCGTACCAGACTCGCGTACACTATTCGAGTTCTCATCAGTAGGCGACTCAACATAGTCGTTACTACTCTCAGAGATGACGACATCGTCACTCGAACATGTACTCGTCACAGGTATATCGTCATTCAGACGTGCATTAGACAATAATGCGGATACCTCAGGTGCCAATGACATATCGGCAACAGTAACTTCGCAGTCATGCGACTCGACAGTTACTGGACAGCATGATGTAACACAAACATCACTTACATCCCTATCTACTGAGCTGTCAGCAGCAGAATAAGGGCACCCCTATTTTATCTTAGGGCAGTCTTTCAGAAGGTGAGCCTCACATCACCACACTTAAAGCATGTTTTAGCAGCCAGATGCTTAGCATACTTCTCAGGCTCATGCATTTTGACATGATTAAGATAATCTACTATCTTTCTGCCAGGTGTGGTGGTGTTATTACCCTTCTGCTTTCCGTCGCTGGACTTCTGCCTTTTGCCGTTGTTGGTGTGGCGTCCATTGGCTGCGACAGGTGGAGCATCATCTCCACGGTTGCGCTTGCTCATGTTGGCAGCCTTGGACTTCTTCCTGGAGTCATGTCCTCCATTGCCATTGCCAGCAGGATGTCCATTGGCCACAGGCTTAGCCGCATTGCCAAGCGCCTTGTTGCTCCCAACCATCGCCGTTGTATACTGCTGTAGCTCAGCGAGTGTCGATGGTTGTCCAGCTCGCTTCTGGTCAGTCACAAACTTATGGGCAATCTCTTTAAGCTTATTGTGACTCAATGCAGATGCAAACTTAAGGACCATGAACTCATCAGGAAAGGTTAGTCTGGTCCTTGCTAGGACATCGTTGAAGGTCTGCACAAAGTCCTTATAATCCAACGGAGAGTCTTGGGGACCAGCAGACACCTGCTTGATGCCATCAAGCTCTATGCATGCATCATGCACTATGTCATGCATCAATGGTGAGTCTCTAACTGCCTTCACAAACTCTGCAGCGTTGGTAGGACGCAGCGAAGGAGGCTTGGAATCAAATCCCTGCCACCAACGCTGGAACTTGCCACTCAGAGTCTGCACGGCATATGCAAGACCAGATGCAGTTGTGGACTTCAGTCCCACAGTGCCAAGCAGCTCCGGTAGTCCAGTCAGCCATACATCTAGCTTGAGGACATCCTGGCCATCTTGCTTGGGCTGGGTTTGAGCAGACTTCCTCTGGGACTCAGTTAGTTGTGCATCACGCGTCTCATACCATGGTATGTCAGTGATTGTTATATTGCTGAGGTCAGTTGCCATCGGATCTACAACTAGATAACGATGCACAGCATGCCAGATAGGGGACTCACAAGAGTCATACCTAAATGCGAATTGTTGAGGAAGCTCAGGGTATGAACGGTTCATCCAGAAACCATTCAACACAGACTTATAAATGGTTGCCCATGAATCACTTACCGCAGTATGAATCATGAACGGAGGGTACCACACAGTCGTCGGCACAGGCTTGCCTTGACTGTTCAATGCAATGCTCACGGAGTACGAATCCTCAGACTCCGGGTCTAGGGTGATACTCTCAGGGAAGGTGCGCGCGACGTCGGGTAATGCATCGCCGCCATCATCAGCATTTAGTTCTTCACCAGCTGCAGCCACCGGTGCTACTAAATGCGACATGACTAAGGCGTGCGATCTCTCTGGTGTGCGCATCTCCTTCGCTATCTGCTTCGCCGATAGCTTAGATGCATATAAGAAACAACGCATGCCCTCGATGTTGAGAATGTCAAACAATTCTAAATCATCTTCATCGACAAGCAAGCCAGTCTCTTCACGCAGTTTGCGCACCGCCGTGCCGCGCACAGACTTGTCAGACGCTATCGACTTTCCGACAGGTAAGAAAAGAGTCGATCTAGCGTTCGGTTCAGTCGTCAGAATCACTTGGCGTTCGACCGAGTGACCCTTACCGTAAGTCACCACCACGGCTGCACAAACCTTGGTAGTCGACAGGTCGACAGAACTTTCCTCGTTGAGCAGCAGCTCTCGGCTCTTGCCAGCAGAATTCATCGACTCGGACATGTCGAACTGCTCAGTCGAGGTATCGCAGGTTGAGCAGTGGAAGCTAGAATAAGGAGCGCAACAGTCGCTCCGAAACCAGTGCGACAGTCTCGGGTGCCTCACGCAGGTCAAGCAGACAAGGCTGTCGTAAACACAAAGAAGGCAGCAGAGAGAGAAAGAAACAATGGTTACAACGTTGTCACCACCCGCCGCTATTTATGCGTATGGCTAGCTCACAGCTAGCCACCACCAAGCGGCACGCGCACTGCTAAGCGCGTCACCGTGAAGAGTCGTGCCTCGAAGTGTCGAACAGGAGGTCGTCGCTTAGAGACCTCCGCACATGTAGTTGACACATCAGTTTATACACAAGTATACAACTGATGTTCCAGAGGCAGGCACATTATACTTGTGCCCGCTACGGGTACGCACATGCGTATTATCCCGTAACTACTACTGAACAGTGTACCGGTACCAGTAGGACTCGTCTCATGATTCATCATCCACCAGTACTCGTATTGTGGCGCGTGACACACGCGCGCACACATACGATACAGCAGGTACTCGTACATGAATGATGCTACGATCATACAGTACCCGTACAGAGTATGCCATTATTGTCACAGTAGCGGCCGGACGGGGACGAGCTAGCAGCAGAACCGCATCATAGCAGCTCGCTGTCGAGGCCGCGCCTTTGCGCAACCTGTGCGATGCCCACGTGACACTGGGGGGCGGCTGGGCGCCCGTCGCCAGGCAGGCGTCCCGCAGCCAGTCAGTGGGAGTGGCTGAAAAGGACCAAGCGGCGGAAGGCTCCAGCGGGGAGACGCTCCAAAACTTGGTCGGCAGGCCGGCGCCTCAGAGAGGGCGGCAAGAAGGCGGGGCTCGGCCGCCATCGACACCGTCCAGGGCGCTCCAGAGCCCGGGCGCGGGCGCCGTGCGCGGGACGGGCGGCCCAGGTACTGTACATTGTACTGCAGTGACGGCCGTACCGCCAGGGATTGGCCGCAGGCCTTAGCATAACAGCGAAGATAAAGGTTGTCGTACGCTGCCAGACCCCGCTGCTCCGCGAGGCCGCGGGCGGCGGTGTCGTCGGTCAAAATCCACAAGCGAGGCTCGTCGCCGTCGCGTGGGGGTGGCTCCAGACCGGAAGGGGGGACTTGACCGCAGTAGGCGAAGCCGACGTACTCGAGCTCGGTGTCGAGTGCGTCCAGCTCAGCAGGAAGGGGCTCTTGCGCTCCTTGCTCACCACCCTCGGGCGCAGGCGCGCCCGCGGGAATGGCTGGCTGGGTGCCTTTGGGAGGAGGCGGTTGCACGGGAGGGGCCAGTCGAGCGAGTAAGGCGGCCGTAGCCGCCTCGAACTGCTCGGCCAGCCGCTTCTCCAGGGCTATTGCTTGGGCCGTCAGGCGTTTTTCCAATTCGGTGTCGTCGTCGGTCAGAATCCACAAGCGAGGCTCGTCGCCGTCGCGTGGGGGTGGCTCCAGACCGGATGGGGGGACTTGACCGCAGTAGGCGAAGTCGACGTACTCGAGCTCGGTGTCGAGTGCGTCCAGCTCAGCACGAAGGGGCTCTTGCGCTCCTTGCTCACCACCCTCGGGTGCAGGCGCGCCCGCGGGAACGGCTGGCTGGGTGCCCTTGGGAGCAGGCGATTGCACGGGAGGGGCCAGTCGAGCGAGTAAGGCGGCCGTAGCCGCCTCGAACTGCTCGGCCAGCCGCTTCTCCAGGGCTTCCGCTTGGGCCGTCAGGCGTTTCTCCAATTCCGCGATGGATGCCGCAGTGGCGCCGCCCGGGGCGTCGTCGACTAGGGCGTCTTCCGGTACAGGACGAGGGGGCATCCTGCTGTCGCGGGGTGGGGAAGGTGTAGCGTCTCGGGAGGCTGAGGCTCGGGTCCGAGTCGGCATAGAGTAAGCTGACACTCTGCTCGACTGCTAGAGTCGAGACTGCTTGCGCGAGCCGGTTAAGGCGAGCGCAAAGCAGAGAGTGCCGGTGCCCGAGGGCGGATCCCTCAGGTCGTGGTGCTGGTGCGGGCCGGCAGGCCCCAGTCCGTGCGCCGACCGCGGGGATCGGGCGCAGTACAACATTGCTAAGTACTGTAAACCTCTAGATGACTACATCTGACCATATATATATATATATATATATATATATATATATATATATATATATATATATATATATATATATATATATATATATATATATATATATATATATATTGCCTTCATTTCGGGCGGGTTCCCGCCTCCCCTCCACGGCGCCCTGGATCTTGCTGGGAATGGGAAATTTTTTGCTATGGCGTCGGGCCCTCCCCTACATCGCCTTTTCGGTTGCATATGTATCGCACTCCCGAAATGCTTTGCTGCGCGGGTTGGGGCTTGCCCCAACTTGCATTCGCGAATGGGCCGACGCTAATGGGCCGACGCTAATTCGCTACTCGAATGGGCCGACGCCCAAACGGGTAGGGCGGACCTTCGGTGGTCAGTGCCGGGTATTTTCATGGCAGTGTTTTAGACGGTGATCTAACATTGTTGGAAATTTTGTCACTGACCAAATTTATTCTTCCAGAATGCTTCGGCAATTTGCTTGATGACTGCAACGGAGCGTCGCCTACCCAGGGCTTTCGGTAACTGGATCGCTGCCTAAACGGCCGTGGTAGAGACCCTGCAAGGGTTTCACTGGTGCCAGTCCTGTCCGCCCGGGGGCAGAAAACAATATACCCTGAATATGTAGCACGATGGTTTCTTTGACCGCGTCCGCACACGTATGCCAACGTGCCTCGTGCCCATACGCGCTTAAATTTATGCTCGCGCTCCATAGCAACCGCTGGCGGCGGTACGAGTAGCGACTAGTACCAGTGGCACATCCCCGTTTGTATGGGTTCCCTGGTCGGTCCAACCATCAGACCCGGGAACTTATGCTGACTAGGGCGCTCAGTGGTAGAGCGAGTGACTGCGAGTATGTAAGTCGGCGGCTCGAGACCGGCCGGGCCGTGAGAGCTTAGTCGTCACTGCATATTCGTACCGGTGCTGTCTCATCTCGTAACAAAGACGCAGTGATTCAGTACCGGGCTACGTCGCGAATTGAATGAGGACCTGAAAAATGGGCCAACGTGCGGATAGGCGGGCTGGTCCCAGCTCGCCTAGGCCGTCTGTCCGGATTACGAGTACCTGCACCCGTAATACCGGCAAAACCTTTACAAGGTACATCCCTTGTCCGCTCGGTAGAGCGGTCGTCTCGTGTGCGAGAGGTACCGGGTTCGATTCCTGGCCGATGTATTTCGGCAATATCGGCCCGGCGTGTCCCGGGTTTCCTCGGTTGATGCATTAGCCCTTCGGGGTTCGAATGAGGCAATGGTCTATGGGCTATGCCAGACCTACGACTGCAGTTGGCGCACGAGGTCAAGTGCTGGGGTGGCTTCGGCCGATGTCCCGGGGCGAACTTTACTTTTACCAGTGGCACACGCGCGCGATGAGTCGTGAGTTCTGGTAGCACCGGTACCCGTACTTGTACCACCCCCGATGATAATGCTCTAGCAGCGCCGCAGCATATTATTATAAATTTCGATCGAAGCTTCTATTATTCTCTCTCTTTGCACCACCGGGACAACGGGACTGATGGCAGCGACAATGAAACCCTACTTGCAGCAGAGTCTCTACGACGGCCGTAGTTTAGGCAGCGATCGAACTAATACCGGTATTCCAGGTACGGCGGGAAGCCCTGCCTGGGAAGAGGCGACGCTCCCGAAAATAAGCCCATATTCGAAAAGCCGCTAGATCGGACGTACGAGGCGGATATACTCAAGACCGTCCTAGGGCGTGCCACCGTAAATTTCAAATAATTTCGATTTTTTACTACTATATACTGATTAATTGTATAGTAGCGGCTCCGCGGCTTTGGAAAAAGGAGGCTGGGCCGTTAATACGGTTACGGTTCATGGATTCGCATATAAAAGTAAAGGAAAGTAAAGTTCGCCCCGGGACATCGGCCGAAGCCGCCCCGGCACTTCACCTCGTATTCTTATTCTGATTCTTGGATTCGCATGTACTTATATATTGGAAGTTCGTATAAAGATGTCGTATATATTTCGTATTCCGCATTTCGTACTCCGATAGCTAGTGTGCGGCCGAGAGAAGTTGCCGGTTGCCAGTGAAAAAATGCGTGGTCTCTCTGTACCCGTACCATAGTACCTGTAACGCGATATGATCTAAACTAGTTTATGGGGTTTCCATCCTTGACCTAACCGCTTTTCAGCTACAAGTGCTGCGCAGTGGTACGGGAACTAGTAACTGTTGTTGCGCCCTTGTTGGGTGCAGCACGAGTAGACATAAAAGCAGCCAGAACAGCTGAGCCTGCCATCTTCCAGTTTTCGCTGCGTTCCACGCAGCGATGTAAAAACTGTCTCGTAACCCGTTGCGAGCAAGGTCACCCCAGGTTGTTCAAGACCACACCCGGCTCGCCACCCGAGTGTGATATTCTCGTCCGTACGTCCGTGCGTTACTATGTCAGATGGAGAAGAACCCGTCGCTGAGCCGACGCTGCAGTCGCTGAACGCAGATATGAGGGCCCAGTCTTCATTACTGCGAGAGTTGGCTACAGCTGTGGCACAATTGACGGCTCGTGATCGCGTTGTTGATGGAGAAGGGGCACATGGCTCCGGCTCAGGGCAGCGCTTCGCGAGACAGCCGACAGGCAGCGGGGGAGCCGCAGAGCGCCCCGACTTGCTAGAGCTAGCCCAGAGCGGCCGTGTCGGAGCAAAATCCGTGAGTGCCGAGGATGATTACCTCGCGGTGCCAGAGCTACTGCAGAGAGCAGAGTCTGGTTACGAGGCCGTTCGACCGGTCAGCCGAGTGCCTGGACTTTTCCCTTTGAGCACCGACCTAACGAACGAGTACCTCAAGCAGGATGACCGGCGTCTGCCGGCCCAGGAGGAGTACTTGTGGATGTCGTGTTTCGGGGCCCACATGGCCGCCCTTTTCGTGGCGCTCGACGAGCTACTGCCCTACGTCCCTTCCAGCAACCAGGACTTCACCCCCTACCTCGCGAGAGCCCGGAACCACGCCGAGGCCATCGACAAGGCGTTTCGGTTTCGTTTGGCCTTCCTACGGAAGCTCAATGAGATCAAGCGTGTGCACGGTGACCAAGGTGTTCTGGATGTGCTGCGAGCTCAGCATTTTCAGCCTGCTTCGGAGCACCTGGGTTCCGCGATCTTTGGGGACCTCATGCGGGACTACGAGCGTCGTGTTTTCGAGGCGACCGTTGCCAGCAGCGCCAAGGCGACCGCTACTTCTCGAGTGGCGGCTGCAGCTGCAGGTCGCGGGCGTGGGCGAGGACGTGGCGGGGGACGTGGACGTGGCCGCGAAGGTGAGCACGAGTGACGGTGTGGGGCGCCGTTCGTCGGAGCTGCAGGAGCCTTGCGAGGCCACCTTTCGGTGACCGCCGCAAGGCGCACCCTTGCAGCTCAACGACGGGATGAGCGCCCTGTGTCAGGACCTGACCCCCCCACCTTACAGACTTCATTTAGACCTTCCTCGGTGCGGCGCTTCTTACAGCTACAGCCGAGTGCGGCTCAACCATCCGCACACCTGCACATGGCGGCTCAACCATCCGCCTTTCTTACAACCCCATCTCTGCGTTCGTCGGTTGTTACACTACGAGTTACAACCGGTTCGCAACGACCAAGTTTCGCGCGTGTACGTTACGCACGGGACAGGCGCTATGAGCGCGAAGGGCGCGCGGGGCGGCCCTCCTACCTGAACCTAGCCCCGCAAACCCGTACTGGAGCTACTGCAAACCCGTCCAGCAACTACCGGCCAACCGCCGGGAACCTAACCGCTGCTGCCGAGTACTTTGCGAACAGTAGCCGTCCCGGTGGCACTCTGTCAGTAAAACGCCGCACTTACGTAATCGACGAGCCCGCAGCTATCGCTCCGTGGGCTGCGTCACTGCGATCCCGACTACAGGACGCGTTCGGCTCAGACGAGCTAGGCCAGCGGACGCTCGACCTGCTCTCCAGCTCCCTCAGCGCTCAGACCCTCAAGAGCTACGCCGGCAGGTTGGCTCAGTTCGCTGAGTTCTGCCACGACTCCGAGAACATCAGCCCGCTAGAGGCGACTACTGCTACTGTTGTTCGGTACGTTGCCTGGATCGGGGAGCGAGGGCATATCGCAGCTAAGTCGCTGCAGCCCTATCTGTCTGCCATCAACACCTTCTTCGAGCTGCACAACCTCGTCCCGATCGCCAAGGACAGCCTACACCTCACTTCGGCAAGACGTGGGTTAATGTTACGTCAGCGTCGACTGGACGCTGCCCCTTTGCGTGTCCCTCTGCCTGCGGATGTAGCTTACCGCTTCGTCTCAAAGGCCGAGCTAATTGTGTCTGCTCCTTACCCAGAGTCCCACCTCGACTACCGAGCCCTCTTGGCCTCGGTTGTCAACTTCCTGTTCTTTGCCAGGGGCCTTACTGGCGTCTCCTGTCGAGTGCAAGATGTGCATGTCGACACCTACAACATCACCTTGCAGATCTACCGCGAGAAGGGTCGCGCCGGCCGGCGGGGACCTGACGACCTGCGCGTACTTCTCCTTCCAGTGTCCGAGCACCCTCGAGTGGCACGTCTCTTGCGCTACTTCATCGACAACGTCCAGTCTGTCCCCCTGGTTACTGTTGGCTTGGCTACCTCCAACTTCTGGGCTGTCAATGTGGCTGAGCAGTCGAAACCTTGGACTGCTACTACGATGTCAGACTGGTTGTCTACAGCAGTCAACCTAGTCAACGCTGCCCCCCCTGCTGGCACTTCCTGGACTTCACACAGTCTACGCAAGGGCGCAGCCTCTGCAGCAAACGCCATTGGAGCGCCACTGTCCCACATCCGCTACCAGGGCGGTTGGGCCACTAACTCTGATGTCGTTCTGGACTACATCGACCCCAACGTTCTTCCTTCTCCTGGCGCATGGTTCTTCTTTGGACACATCGCCCCTCTCCGCCACTTCCAAGTCCAACAGGACTCCGCAGCGGTGGCCTTCCCAGTGCCTCCTTCATGACTTGGCGCTACCCCTTCTCCGTCAATCCACCGCTCTCTCCGTTCGCTCAAGACTGGCAAAACCAGACTCAACTTTGAAATGATCTAAACTAGTTTATGGGGTTTCCATCCTTGACCTAACCGCTTTTCAGCTACAAGTGCTGCGCAGTGGTACGGGAACTAGTAACTGTTGTTGCGCCCTTGTTGGGTGCAGCACGAGTAGACATAAAAGCAGCCAGAACAGCTGAGCCTGCCATCTTCCAGTTTTCGCTGCGTTCCACGCAGCGCCCCCCCTGACTCCGTTTTCCCTCCACGCTTTTCGCTAAACCTTCCTGCCAATTTCGGCTCTTGACCGTGTAAAACAGCCTGCGCGACCTTTTTGGCAAAACCAGACTCAACTTTGAAATGTGTCCATACACTGCCCGCACCTACACCCGCTGTCCAGTAGTCGCTACTGGTACGATTGTCGAAAAGCCGCTAGATCGGACGTACGAGGCGGATATACTCAAGACCGTCCTAGGGCGTGCCACCGTAAATTTCAAATAATTTCGATTTTTTACTACTATATACTGATTAATTGTATAGTAGCGGCTCCGCGGCTTTGGAAAAAGGAGGCTGGGCCGTTAATACGGTTACGGTTCATGGATTCGCATATAAAAGTAAAGGAAAGTAAAGTTCGCCCCGGGACATCGGCCGAAGCCGCCCCGGCACTTCACCTCGTATTCTTATTCTGATTCTTGGATTCGCATGTACTTATATATTGGAAGTTCGTATAAAGATGTCGTATATATTTCGTATTCCGCATTTCGTACTCCGATAGCTAGTGTGCGGCCGAGAGAAGTTGCCGGTTGCCAGTGAAAAAATGCGTGGTCTCTCTGTACCCGTACCATAGTACCTGTAACGCGATATGTGTCCATACACTGCCCGCACCTACACCCGCTGTCCAGTAGTCGCTACTGGTACGATTGTCACTTTTTTAAGGTACAAGTCCTCCACGTTCGTGTACGAACATTGTCACTTTTTTACGACATCATATTAAATAGTTACATCGTAAAAGGCTTGCTGTTAACGGCGATCAGGAAACCCGAATAGGCATTAGGAAACGTCCACTACCTGTACAGCAGTTGCGAGGTGGAAGCAGCACCAGAAGAGGGTGCGGAATGAGCACGGGCAAACGCATCAGACTAGGCCGTTTACACCATGTTAGAATACGAGTAGCAGTAATCTAACCGTTACTCGTATTCGTATATAATAGCGACTACATGACTTCTAGCATCGCACGAGAATTACTGCGGGAGAATTTATTACCGGTACTTGGCTTGGTGAGACCAAACATGATGAAAATGAGGCAGCGTAGCCAGGACGCAGGCAGGCAGGCGGGTGAGCAGGCATAAGGATTACATGCATCCACGAGTTCGATCTAGTACATGCATCGCTGCAGTACCTGAGTGATAATTATCGACGGAATTCCACGCGGGTCGACCCAGTGTATTTGCGACAGTCTCAACCGCTTGGAGACGATGGGGAACTATACAAAGGAGGTACGCAGTGGTGGTGCAAAGACGAGGGGCTTCAGTGTTTTGACAATACAAATATATATACAGGTTCATCACAAAACGCTTACCACATGTACAATGTGTACTCATCGCAGTCTCGAGTACACATTGTACTAGAAGTCGTATACATAGTACATGTACTAACTCGTGGTACATCGTACTCGTATAATTGTCACATATTTCAGTATTGGCCGCTCCAGATTCCACTACTTTATCGAACACATGTCGCACCGGCCACTCAACATAAGGGGACGAGGGAACATATGCCATCCCGTAAGTACGAGTACTTGTAAGCGTATAATTCAATCCAGTACGGGTACGAGTGTAATGCGACGTCGGGTGGACGGTCTCCATGAAACCGTGCATTTCTACTAAATATTGTGGTTTCCAACACAGCTTCAAACCTCTAATTAAACTTTATCGATATTTCCAGGGCACCTAAGACTACGAATTCGGCCATTGCGCATCGAATGATCTGGTGGCGACGTCGAATTTGGTCCGTTTGGGCAACTATTAAGCACTTCACCTCCTCAAAATGTGTCCAAAGGGACCAAGGTCGACGTCGCCACAAGATCACTCGATGCGCAATGGCGGAGTTTCGATTAGTCTTAAGTGCCTTTAAAATCTCGGAAATGTTTATTTAGAGGTTTATTTGGAACCTTGGAAACACCTCTAATATGACACTCTTTGGTATACCTGCCTCGTAGTTGTGGTCCGTGCTAACCTAGGGAAACCCTACATTTGAAAAGGCGTTACATCGTAAATTCAATCTAGGACATCGTATATTCGACCCCAAAGACCCTAGATTAGCCCAAGTACAGGACAAAACGAGTAAAAGTCTACGACGTTCTAGATTGGCATCGAGGGCCGTTTTAGCCCATCCGGTGCGTATTTTAGGCCTCCCGGGCAACCCCGCGAGCCATACATCGCAACTGCCGCCACCACCCATCGCGACTCCACCGCTCCGCCATCGTCTGCGCTAGGGTCCCGCCGCCTATCATGTGCCGCCGCGCCCGCCGCCGCCATACGCACATATATATAGGCGCTGATTTCGGGGCATCGGTCATGAATATCTCTCCGTCATGCCAGGCTCGCATCGTTGCGTAGCCAGTCGCCCGTCGCCGCCACCTCGTCGCCAACACGAGGCGATAGTAAGCATGGCGATGGACGGCGAGGCCATACAAGCTCTACGCGAGAGGCTTTAGCGTACTAGGCAAGGACCGAACATGTTTGTTGCAAATGATTTTTTACAGTGTACCGAGGCGTGTACACGTCCTTTACACATAATGGCTAGCGGCTTGGCAGCCGGTTGCGCGTAGGCACTAAGCTTCGGGAATGCAATCTAGTCTTGGGTCATCAAGCATCGCTGCAACATTGCTACGGCATTGCCGTGGGATTGCGATATTGCTGCAACATTATTGTGGCATTGTTTATGCGGCATTGCGACATATCGGGTGGGGCTAATATGGTGCAGCCTCGTATATATAAGTACGAGCTAGCGATTGATTTTAGGTGGGCAGGCATACGTTATCATTAGACATCTAGCATAATCCGTCGTTGGAATTCTATAACGCGATTTGGGATACGGCTACCGTAAGCGTTTGCTTTGGTAGTATAGCTGTGGCGAATCCGATCAATTAATTATAAATAAACTAAGGTGGAAGTGATGCACAATATGTGCGAGAATATCGGGAATATGCGTTAGACTTTGTCAAACAATTGAGTGTTATGTTTTGTTAAGACCATCACAACTTGATTTGTCGTTTTAGGTGCCCGCCACCTTTTTCTGAGCTCCCTTCTATTCTCTTGCTGCATCCACATGTACTACAAAGTACTGTCAAAAGCGCTACAAAAGATGCAATTGGATGGTTGTATAATTGATGGTGATGTCATGCAAGCACACATTGGCCGGCAAGCTATTGCTTCAGGAATAGCGTGCACAAGAGATGACAATTACGAAGAAAATCCACATTATTACAGTGTTAAAGTATTAACTCCTTGCCCTCCCGGCCAAAGCCTACCTATCGTTTATGCCGACATCGCCGTTTCAAGGGTGCTGAGATAAGCGAACACGATGGGCGACTTGCCCTTCGTCTTCCAATTGCCGTTGCCGCGGAGCAGCTTGTGATGTAGTCTATTCGCAGCTTTGCCAGGATCCGGCTCGTCTGCGTGCTTGCCCATTTCAAACTTGCCTCCGAAGAACCGTTCTAGACAGTCGTCGGGGGGGGGGGGGGGGTTCCCCATCTGCGCCCATACCCCGCCGTTCTGTTTGTTATTCCCAGGTGAGCTGCACGGGAACATCGCGAGGTGCGCATGCTGCACATCAGCACATACAACACAGTTTTGGGGGGTACCTAGGGCCCCCACACACGGCATGCTTGTCGGGAACAATGCAGCTCCAGAAAGTGCTCCGAAACCAGTGCTGAAACCGTCGCCGCAACGCCCGGATGCTGCCCAATATGGTGGTTGTTCCAGCTCAAATCATGGTGGCATAATGGACTATATACAGCCAACACATTGTATGATTTGCAGCTGGAAATGTGGCGATTGCTATCCGAGTACATATTTGTTGCCGCTCCGTAGAGTACACCGCAGTGTTAAGTGCACAATATGGCACTGCGCCAACCCAAAAGTGCGCAAAAGTGTACTCGCGCTGGGGGTCGCTAGAGAGCGACTATACATATGACTACATATCAGCACATACAAACAGTTTGGGGGGGGGGGGGACGCAGCTCCAAATATTGCTCCGAAACCAATGCTGAAACCATCGCCGCGGAGCACCGCACGGCCGCTGCGTCGCCGGGACATCACCCAGTGGGTATGCTGTCGGCACATGCAAACGGATGGCGGGGCAACAGCTCGGCGGCAGCAAGCGGCGATGCGTGTTGCACGCTGTTGCTGCGAATTCAAGAATTCATTACACGGAATGATGGAATCGCCACCGCGGCGCACCGCACGGCCGCTCATGCGTTTCCGGGACGACTCTCAACATAGTTAGTATCCCAAACCAGCACTACAACAGCCGCACCAAGCCCGTAGCACCGCCAAGTGCCCTCTGATGGGTCGCCATGGCACTTCGCAACTAACGCTTGTTCTCTCAAATTTTCTCCACCCCCTCCGCATGTTAGTGGCTGCCCGTAGGCATTTGGGGTGGGGGAGAGGCATGGTGCATCGCGTTGTTGTTGGAAGTGCATGCCACAATAACATAGTATGCCGCAGTACATAAAGTACTAGAAAGTCATTACAAACAAACCGGAGGGGGGGGCTCCCAAATGGAGGGGAGTGTGACCATTTTTGTCGCAATAGCCTTATGTACCGTATAATTGTCACACTTTCAACATAACCTCCGAGCATGTCGCCGTCGGCCGAACTCCGTCGCTTTCCTCCACGACGGCTTGAACTGACACGCGTTGTCGATGACGCATACTGCTGACAGCACACCACCAATCAGTTTCAAGGGCATAGCGGGGGTGGCTGCGGTGAGAGTGGGTGTTGTGATGCCCCATGGCGGCCCGTGGCTAGGGTGCAAGACGCTTTGGCTTTCCTGCACGCCCGACCCGCGTATGAAGACCCGCCGTCCTCCGAACGCCGATACCGTCTTCTTGGGTGCGAATAGCCGACTTCTGCATGTCTGCTGACCGTCGACGACTTTAAGTCGCACCTTCGAAAAGGCGAGCGCTAAGACACCGCGCCCCCCTTTCATCGAGCCTCTCATCCCGACCGCGCATGTTGCGCGGGTTGGTGGTACACGTGGCTCCCATCTGCGTGCCCTCACCTTGATGGCACGCTCCATCTTGGCGCCGACGGCACGGCGCCTCAACCTAGCTGGCCGATTCAATCGCCTACCTCGGGGCTGGCAGCACTTCCGTGCCCGGCCGGTAGCCGATTCGACTACCTTGACCGAACGAGCTACTCCCTCTGGTCGGCTACTTCTGCCTCGACGCTCCACGGGCACGCGGCCTAGGGCGGTCGATGTCGCTCCCAAGCGAGGACGAACACCTAAGCACTAGGCGCACGGCCATGCGGACTGCGGCTCACTTGCCGACTCGTGCACTCCTGAGTCCAACTACATACGCCACCGGGTGTGACGCAACTAGCAAGCCTGGGCGGACACCGGCGCCGGCCGCAAGGCCGTCGATATGATCCGCACCGGCGCGCGCATCCCGTTCAAGAGCGCGCCACCCGCCGCCTTTCACCAATGGACCTCGATGGAGGACGCCACCCACGACCGACTACGCTTCATGGACGGCGAAATGGCTCGCTTGCTGGTTGGAGCGTGGGAGGAAGGCCATTGTTTGCGGTGGGTCTCTCGGGTGTTCCTTGTCCCTAATCGTTGACAGATGGCGCCTCATCATCAACCTTCGACCTCTCAACCGGTACCGCGAGGAGCGGAATGTGAGTTTCGAGACCCTCGCGCGGCTGCGTTACCTTGCCCGGCCGGGTGACTGCATGCTCTCCATGGATCTACATGACGGCTTCTACGCCGTCGGCATTGCTCCTGAGAACCGAGACTATCGACTCTGTTTTACTGTCGACTACCGAGGCAAGCTCTACCGGCTGCCGCGGCTTCCCATGGGGTGGAGCCTAAGCCCCTACTACTTCTGCTCCCTCACTGCGGCGTTCAACCGCCACCCGCGGCGCCCCGACTTCGCATTAACCTCCCAAGGGGTGCGTCGCGCCAAGCTCAACATGGGGCGCCGCCAGGCGCCGCGCAGCCACTTCCGTGGCTGCCGCATGCTCCCCTACATGGACGAGTTCATGTTCTTTGCGTTCAGCCGGGCGCATGCCGACGATGTGCGCGACCGCCTCACCTCCCTGCTCGGAAAGCTAAGTCACAGCATGCACCCCGACACGGGTCTGTGGGAGCCGGTACAACGGCAGGAGCACCTCGGCCCGGAGTCCGACTCACATAGCGGTAGGATTCGAGAACCCCCCCCCCCCCCCCCCCCCCCCCAGGAACTCGATTCACTCGCTGCGACAGCCCTCGGCCTCATCTGCGTGCTAAGCGAGACAAGCGATGGCTGCCAGTGCGAGAGCTCGCTTCCCTGGCTGGTCGTGCCCAGTTCATGTTCCTCGCCATCAAGCCAGCGCAGTTCTAATCGCGCGAGCCGCACGATGTGCTCCGCTCCAAGGACTCGCGGAGCGGGCGCGTGAAGATGACGCACCAGCTCCGACACGACCTCGAATGGTGGGTGGCGGTCCCTAACCACAACAACGGCCGCTCCATCTACAAGCCCGTGGAGACGGCCTACATGCATATCGACAACTACGGCTACGGGCGGGCCGTCGTCCTCAACGCGACCACCGAGGCGCGCGGTTTATGGTACGACTGCGACCGCGAGCTGCACATTACATACAATGAGCTCAAGGCTGTCCGGTATGCCGTGCTCACCTTCCTCTCGGAGCTGCGATATCGAAAGGTGCTGCTCCACGAGGACATCATGGGTGTGGTCCACATCCTCTCCAATCTCACCTACTCTCGCTCCCCTCTACTCATGATAGAGCTACGAAAACTGTGATTCATCCTTGACTCCACCGACATCTCCATCCGTGCGCGCTATACATCAAGACCACAGCGAACATCTGGGCTGACCGCCTCAGCCGCGAGACTGACTACGACGACTGGGCGTTGAACTTGGGCCACTTCAACCACCTCGACAACATCAGGGGTCGCCAAACCATCGACCGCTTGGCTACCATGGAGAGCGCGCGACTCCCACGCTACAATCCCCGCTGGCGTGACCCCTGCACCGCAGCTACCGACAGCATGCGCCTCTCCGATGATGCACGGCGTCGTGAGCACAACTGGTGCAACCCTCCTTGGGGCCTCATCGACGACCTCGTCATCAAACTCCACACCTCTGACGCGGCGGCCACCGTTATCGCGCCCTATTGGTTCGAACGCGGCTGGCATCATCGCCTCTTGGAAATGGCATCCGAGATGATTGTCGGCCCGCCCTCATTGGACCTCTTCGCACTCGGTCGCCTCGGCATGCACGTTGGCGTCGGTCCTCCCAACTGGCCGGTGAGCGCCTTCCAGCTCCCCTTCGGGCCCGATGCCCGGTCCCGGTTTTTTTACTGCCCCTTGTCTGCCCCTCAGGCCGGCCGGCGCCCTTTTGCGTCGTGCCCCAAAATTCAGCTCGGCAAACCACACACCCCCCTCCGATTGAAATGGTTACTACCAATAGTTGGGGTTTCCTTTTCCGTATGACGACCACAGTGCGCGCTCGCCTACGTACACGTTACAAATATGGCACGCATGCAACCCGCGCAGCTACACATCGTACTAAACACACGGTAGTACGAGTGTGCTTTAACACCGAAATTTGACTGAGCGAAAACTGCCGTACAAACGAGCACGGCCAACTCCAGCACAACGTTGTGAGTCGACCCCACTCGAGATATAATTCTTATAAAAAAAACTGGCGGATTGTTTGTTGTCCTCATCATCCATTGTCGCGCCCCGCCTACAATGTGGCGGGCCGCGTCCCTCCCTCCCTCCCTCACTTCGTGTTTTTTCTGTTCTTGCGGGCTGCCTTAGAAAGTTTTGTAAACTAGGCCAAACCTTCTTCTCTGAAAACCACAGCCCCCTTCCTTTCGAATGTACTGCTCACCCGAATGTACTGTATACCTGCGTCGTAGAGACGCTGCAAGGGTTTCATTGATGCCAGTCCTGTTCCGGGGGCGGGAAAAAAAACTGTATACCCGGGCGGGGGTGGCCAAATGATCGTCAACGCTTTCGTTAATGTACACCCCTCCACATAAGTCCGGGTTTTGCATTTTCGATCGCAAAGCGCATGCATGGGCGAGGATAACGCCGGCTGCATGTGCATACATTCTAACTACAGTGGGAATAGTTCGGGAGAACGCTTATCGCGCGCTTTATACCCACCCGCGCGACAACACGACCATTTGTGGGCGCCCTTTAAAAAACGCGAAATCAGTGCATGATGCGTTGGCGCCGGAAATTTGTGGGTTGCGCCAACTGTCCAAACCTATGGAAAACGCGGCACTCGTCGCACCAAACTCGGTGAATACGCCCCTTGGCATAAGTTGCACACACCGTGCGTGTAGGCCACTGAAAGCATGTCGCTATAGGCACGACGTGACACCCCAACGACAAGTTGGCCACAGTGGGGAGCAGGTTTGGGGTGAAAATGCTGCTGTTTCTGTGGCGAACGCACATAGGAGAGGCGCTCGATGGGCCCCTTGGCGTAGGGCGATGCTCTACTATGGGGGCGCGTGGTGGAATGCCAGTTGCACCGTTTCGTGGGCGGGGTGGCGCGTAGGGGCGTGGACTTTAATTAAAATGAAATTCCTTGAAAAACGCCGTGGAAATGGCATTTTGGCTGGTAGATGTGTGTATCGCTAGGAGGCGGCACATGCCGAGTGTTGGTGGTCCGTGGTCATCCACACACATAACGCTCTCGCACAGCCGAGTATGGGGCTTAGACACGCACTTGAGGCAGTTAGGGGCAACTTGGATGATAATCTTTGGGGAACTTTCCGGGGCCCCAAAAATCGAATTTTTGATTTTGGAAGATTGGTTTCGACGCAGATTTGAACGAGCAATTGCGTGGTATTTTTAAAACAATTTTCTGAGCAAACCCTGAGAAGTTATAGCGTTTTAAAGCCAAGGGGTGTTGCTGAGCGTGGCCGACACTGATGCCATGCCAGTATCGCAACGCGACATGTACTAGCCGCCGCCCACACGGCTGCACCCCAACCAAATGCACCCGAGCCCCTCGCCAATGTGTTTCCTCACGCGTTCATGGCCATCCCGCCGTTTGGTTGCCTATTCACGCGCGTCGGCGTGTGCGTGATACCGACCCTGGTTTTTGTGCAGTTGCATGCGACGCCCATCCACGCACCAAGTGCAGCGTGACACCCTAGTCAAAGGTCTTTAAGCTTCGGTTTGAGCCACTCGTCATGCAGATTTTATGAAACCCTCTGAGATTCCAGGGTTTCACCTCATGTACCCTACGTTCAGGTACCCTAGACTTCTTAAGTCTTGAGACTGCCGAAAAGGGACCCCAAACTTATGTGCAGGGGTGTACATGTGCTGGATGGATAGGTCGGCACTCCGCGCATCGCGCGCGCGACTACCGGGTAGTGATATTTGCGGATGAGCTTCTAGCAGTACAAATGTAGCGTATTTAATTGTGGTACACCATACAGACTATACGAGGTTCCGCTGTGCGTTGAACACGGATGATGTAGCGACTTAGGGTTTATAGTATATTTTTCCTGTCCTGTCCTGTCCTGTCCCGGGCGAAAGAGAAATATTTTCAGTTTACTACAGGTACAGGTACAGGTAGCGGCTATGGCATGCTGATCCGCCTTACAACTAGCGACTAATCCTTACCGGGTACCCGTGCCGCCAATATATTTCAAGTACTGGTTGCGCCGGGTAGGTACTCGTACAGTCGTACGGTACTGAATCTTTTTGGTTACAGGGAGAGCGTCAAGAGAATGCACGGAAAGTACTGGGGAAGGAAAAAGTCTACATTCAAGGACTCGTAGGGTACAGGTACTCGTATACAATCAAGCACGCCCGCCCAGTGTGCGTTACTCATCGAGTCATCGTACCGCCACGCGTTTTCTCACCGACCCGCCGTTATTACATGTACGGATTACGCATTCTCTTCGTCAGCAGAGCGTGGGACGGCCAGCCACATAAACCTGCACCCGCCGGCCCGCCACCAACTTCTCGCACCCGCTAGAGAGCACTATGAACGAGTCTGTGGGGCGGCAGACTTGGCGAGAGCAGCTAGGATGAGACGAAATAGTTGCCTCCATCGGGGTAATTTTTGGTACACCAGACCAAGATCAATCATGTGCCAAAGTGTTGGGTTTTGGCCTAGCACACCCAAACCGGGTATGATAGCAACAAGCCAAGCCTTGGGGTAGAGCTTGCAGAATCCCACAACCCCATTCGGATTCTGACCAGATATGCAGAACTGACGGGGGCGATTGACCGCGTGGGGGGGGGGGGGGGGGGGGCTTTCTAGCTAGCTGCGTCTACAATGGTTTTTGGTACACCTACTACTACGTTGTCCTCTGACGTACCGACTACATTATGGTATTGCCCGCCCGATGACCCGCATCCACCCACGACCGTTGTAGTATTTGCTCACGGGTTTCAAACTTCCAATGAGGGCATTTTGAGCACGTAGATGATATACCAAGGTGGTTCCAAGGGGGGAGGCGGGGGTTCCTGTGCTATCGAGGGTTACTTCATGGGGCTGGGTGATGTGCCACCTGGCGCACCGCCGCGTGTGGGGCGGGGCGCTGCCGGCCGGGCGGGCTAGCTAGGCTCCACCTGCCCAAGCCGGTAGTGCATATGTGGTGCTGGCGCTCGACGACAGCAATTGGAGAGACCTAGCGAGAAGGGGGATGAGGAAACACGGGATACGGAATAGTGCTAAAGACCACGTCCTACATGAATTATTGGGCGAGGTAGTGCTAGTCGCGAGTCGGGTGCCGTTTGCGGCGCACGCGTGCACCACGAACGTGTCGGATCTCATGCATGCGTCTCGGCACTCTGCACTTTTTGGACAAAGTCTGCCACCTCCGATGCTCCATCCGATGCTAAAGAGACGCATGGATTAGCTTTCAGAAATTAGGCATGGCGAAGGACGAGGTGAGGGTGGTGCTAGTCCGCGGCACGGTAAGTGGCCCCCGACGCGGTGCGTGGCATATTCAGAATTGTTCCGGTCAACCGCCATGCTTGATAAATTTATCACCTCCGCCAGCGAGTTCACCACATCATATATATACCCCTTAAAGCCCTATAAAGATTTTGGTTTGAGCTATTGACTTCCCTAATTGTGTGTTAGTTGTTCTATTGTGTAACCGCAAAGGATTCCCCATGATAGCGTTCGTCGCGTTGAAATTGAAATTTGTTACAGCGTCTAGTCTGATGCATCCACTCGGCGTTGCAGTAGCACGAGCTAGCCAGCGGGGCTCGCCGTGGACGCGCGCCTCCAACCTCCCATGTGCTACCTTTGGCATAATATAGTCACGGGTTATGAGGAATAAAACCCTGACTGCTAGAAATTTCAAATTGAAAAGATCTGTATTCGCCGTCAGAGTAGGCTTGATGCCAAGACACATAAATCTCAGGTGCGTTTTTGTGCACTTTGCATAATTATCGAACTATAAAACACCTGTGCGGCATCGTCTGCTTGATGTGAAACGGACTGTCGCTTTGCAAAAAAGCACACACACACACACACACACACACACTATATTATGTATATGTACTTTATATGTTGATGTACATACATATACATATGTATGTACATATTTTTATATCTACACGGTAATAATAATTGCCAGTAAATATGTGTTGTAACAGCGGCAGTACCCGTAACCACACGGGCATGCTAACGAATAGCGCGCAGCCCACTACTAGCCCAGCGCACCGTCGCGGCCCGCAAATCAATCACATATAAATACCGTAGGGCCCGCCATCCGGAAATCGTAACGCGCAGTTTTCATAGTGCGCAAAGCCACCCACCCACCGACACCCTCATTATCAATTAAGCTACACATCAGGCATCGCTCCAGCGGCGTGTTAGTCGCAGCCGCGCGCAGCGGGTGGCAGCAGCTCGTCGTCGCCTGGCAAGCCACATCTGGCCACATCTTATATACTGCTTCTCGTCGCGAATACTACGCTGGGCGGCATAATGGACTGCCCCAGCAGAAACGGCACCAACTTGCGCGCCAGTACCTCGAGCCCCTCCGCGATTTCTGCTGTCTACGACACGGCATCCAAGAATACCAAGACAGGCGCAGACAGGCGCTCCTTCCGGGAGCGTTATAAGCTTGGGTGTTATCTGGGCTCCGGCGCTTTCTCTGTCGTGAGAGTGGTTGTCGACCGCGCCACCGGGCAAGAGTGGGCCTGCAAGATTGTGACTGAGGAGGCGGAGCGCGATGTTCTACTTCGAGAGGTCCGTATCCTTCAGCAGCTGGACCACCCTCACTTGGTCTCCTATCGAGAGCACTTCAACGAGCAAGATAACCTGTATATCATCACCGAGCTGCTCCGCGGAACCGACCTGATGTCCGCCGTGCATGAGAGGGGGTCCTACTCGGAAGGCGACGCACGCGAGGTGATGCAGCAACTGCTGAGCGCTCTGGCGTACCTGGACAGCAAGGGCATTGCGCACCGAGATCTCAAACTCGAGAACATCGCACTGGTTAACGGTGTCGACCACACAAAGGTGAAGATCATCGACTTCGGCCTCTCCGACCAGCTCTCTGAGACGAAGAAAGCATTTCACGAGGCTTGTGGCACACCCACGTTCCTGGCCCCCGAGGTCATATCACGGGAAGCGTACGGCCCGAGTTGCGACGTGTGGGCTGTGGGTGTAGTTCTCTTCACGATGCTATCTGGCGAGCACCCGTTTCGGGGCGACTCCGTCGCTGCGTTGTTCAAGGTGATCCATCAAGCGCAGGTGAAGTTCCACGACCCCGTTTGGGAGATCACGTCGAGAGGCGCTCAGGACCTGGTGAAGAATCTGCTGACGGCAGCTCCAACCGAGCGTCCCTCGGCTGAGAGCGCTCTTAGCCACCCATGGATGCGCCTCTAGTGTCGAGCAGCGACTCCGACGACGCGCATGACTGATGCGCCAACATTGCAGTAAAAATAATAAACATGAGATGTTCGCATGCGTCAAGATTTCTTGTGCAAGTGAGCACGCTCGCCACTTTAGCAGTTATTCTGCAGTAGCACTGTATGCCATATCTACACTGCTTGACGCAAGTTATATTTAAAACTACTGTGCGAGCTTGTTATCCAAGGTGAACTCCCGCGGGTCCATCATCATTCAAGGCGTGTACCGGAACGTTCGTTGTAGCACGGTAGCAACCGCTGGAACTGAATCTCATTCCCAGAGGAATACGGGCATGGCCCTTGTAGCTCATTCTAGCTGCTCGTTGCCTGGCGTTCCGCCAATGACGATATCCAAAACATGACAATAACACAGCAGTATTGTGGCCATCACAGGAAATTCATGTCTCGACCATAACATTGCTGAATGTAAATTAATAACAGTGCTCTGTGTTTCATGGCTGTTTTTCCTGCATGTTTACTCCTGAAATTCGATAGCGATCACTGTCTCGTTGCTGTATGATATTACATCCACATCATACCTAGGCATGCAAACTTTCTTGAATCCCTTGTTTGTGGAAGGCAGAAACGGACGGGTTCAAATCAACACCTCTGCTGCACGCCAGCTAGATGGCCAGGGCGCCATGCGTACGGCTTGCCGACATCCGAGCGCCTTGCTGCAGGTCTAATATAACTTCCGCCGCCCCGGCCGTGCCGCCCCTGGGGGTTGGCCCAATTCTTGCCCCGTGCCAGCACCGACCGCACCTTCTGCGGCGCGACACACCTTGTGGCAGTATTCAACCTGGGACACGCATCAGGGCACGCATCAGACAGGGCGCGATCAGGGCACAAGATCAGGTCAGACAGGGCACGCATCAGGGCACGCATCGCATTGGGCATCGCAGGGACTACTGAGCACATCTGTTGCGCCACTCAACCTGCGCTTTGCATCTCATGCTGATTTCATAGGCAGAGGGGCCAGATGAAGTAGGTAACAGTCTTAGAGATACAGATAACACCTTCTGCACGGCCATCTACTGTATGCAAGCCATAAACATTTCAATTATAGTGTTTGTCAATAACATTTGCAGCCTATTCACGGGCATTTTATAGCGTTTTCCTTGTAGAATTCTTACTACTGATGCAACTGCTAAATTAAAAATGCGCACGTTTCATTGATTTTTGCAGGCATATACCATCAGGATGTATCAGCTATATTGTGTCTGGGCAGGAACCAGGCCAGCTGTCTTACGGCCCGGCTACATGAACTCGCACAAGGTCGGCTTGCGCCGGTAGTAGCATGCACTCTTCTAAAGACCAGAGGTAGAGTATATTGCTATCTCTTTCTCCCGCGTACATGGTAGCATTCGCGCCCGTCCGCGCGCGGACTGCGCAGCTTGCCAACCGGCAGAGGAGAGGGGGCTGTAGGCTTGCATCAGTGACCGACCGCGGGGTGGCGGCGCTTCGGTGGCTGACGTTAGGGAGCCAAAACCATCCCGGCTCCTGCAACTTACGCCGGGGTCAGCACCACCTCGACACAAAGCCTAAACAAAGATACATCGCCCAATGATCAGCAGCATCTGCTAAAGGTCCTGGTACAAGTCCAACGCCCCAGCCTACACTCACACGCGCCCTGGGCTGTGAGTGGTATCGAGGGACTGGTAGGCCCCCCGCGAGTCGCCGCCGTCGCTCTCGCACTCGCCCCCGCTGCTCATGTGGTTGAGCAGCGCGCTGCTGTTGTCGCTGTTGCGCCCCCCGAAGATGGCTTCAGGTACTGGCGGTCCGCTGCCTTCCACTGCTTGTGCCACCATGTCCGCCACCTCGGACATTTCCACAGCCGCGGGATTGTTGCGGATGCTCTCCTCCTGCTCCCCCGCGGCGATGGGGCCGGCACTCAGTGGGCCGCTATGCAGGCAACGGTGGCCCAGCACCAGCGCAGCCCCCTCTCCCCCCACCGGCGGGGCAAGTGCCGCCGGTGGTAGTGGTGTACACAGAAATTCCTTCCCTGCAAGTAACCCAGCAGCCGAATAATAAGCGCGACTACACCCCTAACTACACCCCTCCAGAAACGTAGGGTGTTTTCGAATTTGATCCACATGCCCATACCCCTGCTACTGCTTCCACCTCGCAGTTGCTGTAGAGGACCTTTCCAATTGTCCTTTTCTGGTGATTTCCGGATATCGCCTTCTGCAGCCAGCTCATGTAAAGAATATATCCACATGCCCATGAGCGGCTACATTGAGACCGTGCGTGCGTGCATGCGTGCTACTCAGGGTCGTACGGCTGGGGAAAAATGCCGCGATAGCGCAATACACCCCATGTTGCCACGCGGTGGCCGTTGCCGTCAACGCTTTCATTCAGGCAAAAGCAGGGCTTCTGGTACCACCGCGCGTGCCTGGCCTCTCACGAGCTGTCCCTGTTCGGCCAGTGGTTCTCGCGGCTGCAAACCAAGCAGATGGGCCCGCTCCGCGAGGGGGTGGCACCGCACCTGCACGACGACCTCCAGCGTCAGCTCATCTCGGCCGCGCGGTCTCCTCAACACCAGCTGGCTGCACGAGCTTCGCGACAAACGCGGGCCGCCCCCGGGAACAGAACCCTCCTGCCCCGGGCCGCCCCAACCCGAGCCCCGCCCCGTCGGGCCCCAAGGCCTGCGCCCACTGCCTCCACTGGCCACCAGAAGACCAGCCAGCACCCGGCGCACGAGCCGATCACCCAACTCTACCCCAAGTGCCGTCAGCCGCACGCACGGGAGGGCACGCCGGCCACCCTCTGCCCCAGCGGTCCCTCCACGGACCAGTGACAAGGGCGGACGCAGAGCGCGTTGAGCTCAGGCGACACAGATTCCCCCCCCCCCCCACCCCCCCTCCTCAGCTCACCGCTACCCGCTCTGCTGCTGCGCAAGTTCGGCATCGACCACGCCCTACTGATCGTACGGACCAGTGCGGCGGCGTGCATCCACATCCTTGCCGCCTACGCCAACCTGGACGGCGCCGACTGCAGGCTCATCTACTCTACCGACGGCACAGCTTACCCGAAGCTGATGCTCACCCAGCGGGCTACCGGACTCGGTCTGACAGCCGACCCACTCGCCGAGCTGCTGTCCTTCATTGACGGGCTCCGTGCCGTGCGGCGCTGCTTCAAACCCGCCGGCTCCCGGAAAGCCGCGAACCGCCGCTACCTGGAGGTGGGGTACCACGGCGACAGTGCACTCCCCACGCTGGCGTGGACAATCCCCCCGAACTATGCCTTGGGCTGGGCGGAATGGTTGTTCAAGTTGTGGGACGGGAGCTGTGCAGTAGCTGCGGTTGGGAGGGTGGTGGTGGAGGGGGGGGGGGGGGGGGGGGGGGGAGGACCATGCACAGAAGTGGAGGTACACAACGACCAGGTAGTAAGCGGGGGAGCACAGGCCGCGGCATTGCGATGGGCGCCACACGTCAAGCTGGTAGGCATGCCTGGCAGCAGATCCTGCATGGGGATAAAGAGAGAGAGAGAGAGAGAGAGAGGAGACGTAGGAGGAGAGAGAGGGACCTCACGTACACAAAGCTGCAGTTGGGGTTTATGAAATGGCATTCGCCGTACCCCGAGCGTGTATAGACAGGGAAGCCCTCTTGAGGCAGCTGGATGTATAATTTGTTACAACTTGTTTCCGGCGGGTAGCGCCGCGGGGCAGCTGCCTTCTTCCTTTTTACGCCGACCTCGTATGAACGTGCACTACATCGGCTGGGCGGCAACACGGTAGGGGAGGATGGGGGGGCGGGGGGCGGGAGTAAGCCGGACGCCCTGTGTACCCTGGGAAGTTAGGGCATGCCACTGCCACGACTGCCACAGTTGCCACTGCCACGCTGGAGCCCTACATAGGCGAGCATGAAGAGAGTGCGGGCGCATGTATGGGGCGGGGCTGGGTAGGGGGGATGTGAGGTGTGGCATGGCGTGACCGGGCACGGCGACGCACCTTGCATGGCGGAGCGTAGCAGTACAGGCACAGGCCTACTCCGCGGGGATCGAAGCCGTCCGGGTGCAGCAGTGTCCAGGTCGCACACAGGCCACCATGTCACTCGGGAGCAGTCCCAGAATAAAGCGACCCGTATAGGCAGATAACCTCTGCATGCGTCCACCCCACAAAGCACAGCTTGCCTGCGCAGCAAGGCGAATCCCACACTGAGCACCAAGTGTCTGGCAGCATGCCTCCGCCGGTCCAGCACCCCCCTCCCCCGCCCCCTGGGATGGCCCAGCGCAGCCGCCGGCGGGGCACTCACACATCGTCCCATGTTGCACCGCCGTCCGGCGCCCTCGCGATAGCGCCAGTCAGTGCGGCTGATCGCGCTGGCTACGGCGTGCCACACTCGGCCCTTTCTCTACTTGGCAGCGCCCACGTGCCTGCGAGCCGCGTCGTCGCCGTGGGACGTCCCTGTTCACTTGTGCACGCAGGGTGCCCACGAGTCAAGAGGACAGCGCGCCGGGGCCCGGCGGCGGTCGCAGGGAAACGGGGGATAGGGCGGTGCGCCTGGAGAAGCTATAATATGCCGGCGCACTCAGCATTAGCTAGCGCGTCAGGACGACGCCACGAGCAGGTATGAAGTGTGTAACTGGGGCCTGTGGTGGCTGCGTGCTATACTGGGCGTGCTGCAGGCTTCAGCTGGCATCGTTGCGGTGATAGTGGCGCGCAAACTGGCGGAGCCGGGGTGGCGCAGTCCCGATACACAAAGAATCTCAGCGCATGTATGCGGATACTCCTTTAATAAAACAAAGAAATGAAGGCCCTGTATTCAACACAACACATTTTCCGCTGCTGCTACAGCGTAGTTCATCCGCCAGCGGGGCGCAGCTAAACCGACACATCCCCCACCCGGCCTAGTTACCGCCCGCGTGAGGGTCGCCGCTGCAACGATAGGCAATGACGATATATAGCGACTACGGTTCGTAGGTGTGGCCAGCGTTGCGCGCCAACGGCGGTCATTTACCGCCGGGTCATGTGGATCGCGATCGCGTAAAGCCCATATTCGACGAGAAGCGGCTACATTTTGGTCGTAGATCCGATTTCCTACATATTGTGTCGCCAATCTACAGGTAGGAGACAGGGCGCGCGGTCTATATACGATTTCACCCCATATTCAAATAAGGCCATTATTGTATCCGACCGCATTATCAGCCGCAGTCGTTAATATGTATATACGGGTACGGGAAATCCGTGCGAATCGCAAAATTCGGCGCTGTTTACGGGGCGGACGGCCGCGACGAAGATGCGGTTTGGAACTCGGGAGCAACCGTTAATACGTCGATTAATGGGCATAGCGAGGTACTAACTATCCCAGGGGCGGCGGAGGGCGCAAGTACGCGCGTACTACAAAAGGTACTTTCCGCGCATGGACCAAAGGGGCACCCGAAAGGTAACCCCATCCTATCAGCTCTGAATATACGTTAGAGGACTCCTAAATGAAGTTTTGTGGGCAGTGGTACGGGTCCGTGGGTACCCGCACCGCTCCGATATCGGCATACTGAAAATGCCAGCTTTTGGTACGCGCAGCGTACCATTTGGTACGCGCGCATCTAAAGGAAGGACGGCGAGCTGAGGCAACTCTGTGGGTGCTCCACGCACATTCATCATGCAATATGCGTACCAAAAGGACGAGCTATGCTTGGTGTACTGCTCGTAACTTTGTGCATTTTAAATAGTATTTTTTGTTGCGCGCACCATAAATATTAGTGCCTCACCGTTGCTCAACTCGTGCATCCATATGTGTGTGCACTACCCAGCAACATATATGAATTGTCATGCAAATTTGTTACATGCAAACAACATGTCACCAATGTTATAAAGTTTGTGATTTGCAGTCAGTCAGGAAGTGATGGACATCCATGAATATTTGACAAATGTTAGAAAGGAATAGATCAAGTATACATCTTACAAATGTATATAAATATATAGATAGCATATTGTTGCTGCATTGTCGCAATGCATTACCGCTCAACCAGTGTCGCTAGTGCACCACTTCACTGCAAAACAATTGTCGCTGCACCACGACCGGGGAAATGAGCGGATGATCATGTTTAGTGTGTCTTAAAACCACTTCCACTTAGCGCGTGCGCCAGCAATGCTGCATGCATCAACTGTATTACTATTGCCGCACCACTACTTTGTAAGGCGAATTTACACGTTAACGCAAGCATCAGGAACAACCAACAAGTTCAAAAATTACCCAGAGTTTGAAACTCTACCCGAACAGTTGGCATGCTTCACGGAGTTGCATGAGCATTTCGCTCATTAGATGGTGCATGTGCACAAGATTGAGCAGCAGGGACCAAACTACGGGCAATCCTTGCTATTTACCTCTGTCCTGGATGACTTAGGGATCCTTGGTAGCATGGCCGCCGACACGTGCAAGGCAGTTGGGTAAGCATCCTCGTCATGCGTGGCACTTCCGTGCTGTGTCTCATGCAATTTTGTGACTTCATTCGGGCGTTAAATCCGATTGTTCTATTCGAGACAGGGATTCAAACCGTTTGCTTTATGCATATAAAGTGGCATATTCTTCCGCCGGTTGCCACTGGACCAACGCAGAAGAAGAGGAGGCTTGGCACACACTGTAGTTGAGTAGTAGTGCACTAGAAAAAGCTGAGTAGTGGTGCGGCAATAGTAATACAGTTGATGCATGCAGCATTGCTGGCGCACGCGCTAAGTGGAAGTGGTTTTAAGACACACTAAACATGATCATCCGCTCATTTCCCCGGTCGTGGTGCAGCGACAATTGTTTTGCAGTGAAGTGGTGCACTAGCGACACTGGTTGAGCGGTAATGCATTGCGACAATGCAGCAACAATATGCTATCTATATATTTATATACATTTGTAAGATGAATACTTGATCTATTCCTTTCTAACATTTGTCAAATATTCATGAATGTCCATCACTTCCTGACTGACTGGAAATCACAAACTTTATAACATTGGTGACATGTTGTTTGCATGTGACAAATTTGCGTGACAATTCATAGATGTTGCTGAGTAGTGCACACACATATGGATGCACGAGTTGAGCAACGGTGATGCACTAATATTTATGATGCGCGCAACAAACAATACTATTCAAAATGCACAAAGTTACGAGCAGTACACCAAGCAATAGCTCGTCCTTTTGGTACGCATATTGCATGATGAATGTGCGTGGAGCACCCACAGAGTTGCCTCAGCTCGCCGTCCTTCCTTTAGATGCGCGCGTACCAAACCCTTGGATTTTCCCTGGCGAGCTGCGTTTGTAATTATCACGACTTCCTTGGAGGTCGCTGATTACTACGGGATAAGGCGATAAGGGTAACAAACCGGGAATTTGGTTGTTACCTCTGAACACTGACCATGATGGTTTCTCTAACCGCGTCCGAACCCGTATGCCTTGCTCGCGTGCCTCGTGCTCATCCGCGCTTTAAATTTATGCGCGCGCTGCATAGCGACTACTATTGGCGGCGGTATCGCGCCAGAGCATCACGTGCGCGAGTAGTAATCGCGCGCGTACAGTTCTAAAATACTGGTAGCACCACTACCCGTACTTCTATATTTACATGAGCTACCCGTAAAAGTAAAAGTAAAGTTCGCCCCGGGACATCGGCCGAAGCCGCCCCAGCACTTGACCTCGTAGCTACCCGTACTTGTACCACCCCCCGATTGTATTGCTGCCGCAGCGCAGCAGCATATTAGTAGCGACCATGAATAAATTTCTATCGAAGCTTCTATTCTCTCTTTTTCCGCCACGGGACCATGAGACTGCCATCGACAGTGAAACCCTATACTTGCAGCAGAGTCTCTATGACCGCGCCTTGGTTTAGGCGCAGCGATCGAAATTACCGGTACTCGGTACGGAAAGGCCTGGGTACAGGCGACGCTCCTTGTATTCTATATTAGATCGGCTATATTAGATCGGCGGATATGCTCAACAGTCGTAGGGAGCGCGTGTAAGGATACTGCGCAAAACGCACCAGGCACTGGGTACCCACATGGGGATTTGTGTGGTACATATCCTTACAGCGCGTGCCACCGCGTATAAATATAAATTACAAATCCAGTAATTCCGCGTTGTTACCACATAAGAAGTACGTACGAAGAGTAGCGGCTTTGCATCTTTGAGAAAAGGAGGCTGGGCCCTGATGTGAGGATATATCCTATATACCCTCACTAACCCTAGATTACCATAACCATGTTAAGGCGCGTAGCGCGCGCCCGATGTCGGGCTGCGCCCGCGCCCTGTCGGCCGCACCGCGCCTGCTGATATATCAGCACGGCGCCACGCCGACTGTATGTAATCATAATACTCTCACCCTCACAACCTCGGAGTAGCACAGACTCTCGCCACCATAAGCGCATTCCCTCACAATTGGTGCTTCTACCTACTGGATCGCTCCCTCGCGAGCTCAACGATCATATCATACACACCGTGTGTTCTGACACTACGGGTGCCAGAGATTACCCCGCCACAGGTGTAGTCGGCAATTACCCCGCCGAGAACTATAATACACGATTACCCCGCCACAAGACGATTCGCGACTGCCCTTCCGAGAGGCAGCATTGTATATCATAACCCGCGCTTCCTTGCGGAGACCACTCCACCATACCTCCGCCTTCGCTTGAGGCGATACATACCATATACCTTCGTCACCTACGTTGCTTGACTTCTCTTTCTGGAGACCCGCGGCTCGGCGGAGCTTGGAGATTACCCCGCCGCAGCTTACCATAGCGACACCGAAAGGCTGCATAGCCTCAACTGTATGAGCCGCATTCATATTAGTGGCCTATCAGGTAAGTTCCACCCCGACTTCCCACCCTATTATCCGCCACCATATTAATAGCAGCAAACAACTATAAACTTGACAAAACATACACGGTTGCGTCGCTTACCGTATTATCCGCCACCATATTAATAGCAGCAAACAACAATAAACTTGACAAAACCATACACTGTTGCGTCGCTTACCGTATTCAAACCATATCGAGCCCAAAGAGGCTTGCCAGCAAACTATATTGAGCCCGCTGCGGCGGCTCGAAACTGAACCATATTCAGCAGGTTGAATCCGGAATGTATTCACTATATTCTGAACGATATTGTTGCCAAGAATGGCAGCTGCGGACGAAACCATAAATAGCCCCCATGAGGGAGCTGCCAACCATAGCAGAACGAGCAGCAGGGAGTCACACATGCCGTCATATGTTACTGTAGTCCTGCACAATACTCATGCTGACAATGCTGACAAGCAACTCGACGTTGCTATCATATCATATTCGCACCAGGGTCATAATTATTATTGGTTACCATATGCTCTGGTCGACCCACACAGTCTAGCGCTGATCACAGCAATCGACGATATTTGCTTGCGGCAATTGAACTGAAGAGTGACTCAAAATCACTTGCGCCTAATCACAAATGGCGTTGAGGACACGACACGGCATAATATATCTCAGCGACTCAGAAACCGTAGCCCGTGGCCTGCCAATTTTATCATACCATATATGCTTTGCACTTGCCTTCCGACATGTTTTATCGGACGGTGCCCATAAGGGTCGACACAAACTATCCGACCATAGCGGCGACTCCTGCGCCGAATCCGGCCTGTCTCATAAAATATTACATATCATGGCGAAAACTATATCACACAGTCCTCGATTCCTATGACGATACAATCCACCTTAAGACTATGCCACACGACAAACTTGACCCGTTCATTGTAAGCTCCCAACCATATTTCTTCATCATCGACCACTTTCTGTATAGTAATTGTATGCCCTTCCTCTAGGCAGTTGTTACAGCCTGGGGGGGAGGGGGGGGGGGGGGGGAGCATCTGCCACAGCAGCAGGTGCCAATGCAATATAACTTACTATATCCCTCAGAAGTAATGATTATCTGAGGAGTCACCTGTACCATACAGCTGACCACCACCTCATGAACAATGATAATGCAGGCCAGGCTGATGAACAGGAGGGGGGAGAGGAGGTAATCTCCAACCCCTCCGCAGCTGAACATAGCAAAGATAGGGGGCGCGGCAAACACCATACAGACAACGATATCCCCATGGAGGGTGGTTTCGAGCGGAGTCATCAGACTTCTCGCTCTGGCACCAGGCGGCATGATAAGCAAACTATACAAGCTGGCGATATGTTCCCAGATGGATTCCTAACATATTACGATATGCTGCATGAAGATGGTGATTACCTTCGGAACCTTATCCTGGGTTTCCAATCCAGTGAATCAAAGGAGGCAATAAGCAACCTCTGGCAGGCAGGCGGTCTGCTTCTTCCTTTCATGGAGGCGGACATGACACCGTATAAAGATATGGCTTCCAACATATACTATAACCAAGGCTGGAATGCTAGCCTTGTGGACAACCTGGCTGACTTTGTCACCAGGTGGACAAACAGTATCATGGCACAATATCATAAGGTGCAGCGACCTGCTAGAGCGGAGGATCCCCAGCAGCGCATTCACATGTAGTTACAATATATTGACACTGTGCTGGCACTGGCGACACCCAAGTCAGTTAAGTCTGCCCTTGTACTTTTTCCAGGGGCATTTGTTTATCAAGTCCCTGTGTTGACATATTGTAAGTCTTCTTGTTGGCGCACAAATCTGGATCCAAACCAGAATGGGTCCTGGAGCACGTTAACCAGCTGGCGCCTATGCTTGAGGCGTGGAAGCTGAGATACAATATGGAAGTCTCAAATCACTTTATCAGCTGTGCCAACACTTTCCCAGCGTTACAATAACCAGACAGGCAGTTTCCCAGCCAACCGTTGGGCATGCCGATCTACTCTGCGCTCCGCAGCATGATAACCAGAGCGGGGCAGCAGCGATACAATGTGGATGCCCATAGGATGGGTCCAGAACCCATGGATGTTGACCTAGACCTGCAGCATAATCCGTACGCAGGTCTGCCAGACCATAGAGCAGATAAGCGCTCACCATATCCTCCAGTGGGAGAGACTGTGCGCAAGTCACCCCGGCATGACAACCCACTGCCGGTGAGTGGCCAGCCTGCGGTGCAACCATCATATGCCACTATAACTGCCACTCAGCCAACGCTGCAGCTCACACTGACCCCTCTTGTGGGGCAGGAAAAGTTGCATGCTAATCACCATAACCCTCTGTAATTGACTGAAGTTATGCAGTTCTTGCTTGGACATAGTGGGCCCAACTGTAACGGCGCATGCTTATGACTACATGTCTGAACGATATGTCCTTGATTCCATCAACAAGCAATCACAATACTATAATACGTTGGAAACCATGTTCGCAAAGAAGCGAGGAATCCGGGGAACTGCCTTTGCTGATTTTCTCAGCTGGCTAAAAATATCATATGTTATGTTCAAAGCAAACACTGTACTTATGATCCAGAGGATGCTTCAGGCATCATGGAATTCTGTTTACAAACTATATCATACAAACACTGTGATACTCTGGCAACATTCTTTCGCTGGGTGATGCAACTAATTGGGTACAACGACACCCATTCCAGCACTCCACACTATATCAAACAATATCTGGTTGGTAAATTCCGCAACAATATGTCGCTGAAAATTGAGTTCCAGCGACAGCTGGGTATACAAACTGTAAGCCAACAAGGCCTGACTGTCACAGTGATACAGCAAACGATATATATTCTGGACTCATGGAAAATCGTAAGGCTCGGCGAGCCACAGCCACTATATACTAATCAACAAAAACTGTATCGGCAGGGACCACCTGCTTGGTCGACACCACCTGCTGGCCGCGGCTCTGGAAGGGGCTCCAGAGCTCCGACACAAAACTTTATGAGTCGTGGACGTGGTCGACGTGGTGGTGGTGGTGGTCGGCACTATATTCAGGATCGCCCTGATCGACAGGCGAGTCCACCGGAGGTACCATACATCCCACGATATCTCTGGATTCATCCGGACGGCAAGCCGATCTACTCTTATTGCAGCGGCAGTGGTCACAATTTCCTTGCGTGCAAAAGAATGCGCGAGGAGGCAGGCAATCCTGCTCAACCTTCGAAAAAACGATGTTTTCAGGAGATGCTTGAACGCCAAGCGGCATGTTATTGTGTTGGTAACAGCTTTGATTTGCGGTGATTTAGATGTGGCCGCTCAAGTTGATCTGTGCCAGGGGACGCTCGGGAGTGATCTTGAGCGTGGGCATGCCCCTGTCGTGTTCGGCAGGATCGCCAACAATCAGAGTTCATAAAAGTCGGCCGACGAACACACCCTCCAACCATGTCGCTTTGAGATGTTGCATCATACAACAATATAACCATAACACAATAAAAAAACTATATTTGACTATATCGCTCAAGGCTGTTACATACCAATGAAAACGATACCACGAGTAGGTATTGTGGAGGATGTGGGACCACTACGTTCGAAACGTAGGGTCGATGACACACAGGGCACTCCTGATGTGCATCATATACTGGAGACTCACAAGCTCAGAAGGCGCAAACACAATAAACACCATATTACTGGTGACAAAGGCAGCTCATCAAAAACGCCGCAAACTGAACCAGTTGAAAATTTACTATATCAGCAAAAGCCACCAACAACGGTGGATAATGCTGTGCAGACGGACGCTGTTGAGTGCCGTGCATGCAAACACAAATCAATGAAATCATATCTGACTTTAATAACGGTATGGCCATGGCGATGATCCCTGCGCATCATGATAACGACGCAACAGTATCAGCTCCCCAACACGATACTTACCCTTCATTCAATCTATCAGAATGCTTGGGAAGAATTGAACATGATATGGGGGCCGTTCACCCTTGATGGGGCGGCAACAGCTGAAACCACAAAAGTGCTTGACAATTATTGTTCTCCGACTAACTCTTTTTTTGATGCTGACATTACTAACAATCATGTGTGGTTGAACCCACCTTTTGAGAAAATCTCTGATTTTATCGCCTGCTTCGAAAGGAAGCGCAGGCTGAATCCTTACAATATTTCCGCAGTGATCGCGATTCCAAAATGAAAAAACAATAACAATATCAAACATGTCTTAAAAACATACAGAAAAATACATAAGTACCCCCAGGGTGCTTATCTGTACGATATTCCAGACCCCAGCAACCATAAAGAGCCCATACCAATGGGTCCGACTCCATTCGCAGTTGATGTATACCTTGCTGACTATACTGTCGAAGACAGACTGCGCGACAAAGCGCACAATGTGAAATCATCATATCAAATTCCAACTGCAAACTTTACTTCTCAGACTGTTGATACATATATGTTGAAGGCCAAAAGCCAAATAACAGTCAAAAACGATATCCTGTCTGATCAGGTGGACATACTGATTGACAGTGCTGCCCAGAGAGAATTCATCTCTTGGGATATTGTACAAAAATATAATCTGCCAGTGAAACTGCTGGACCAAGCAATCAAAATACAGCTGGCAGATGGAACAACATATAAGATCTCTCGACACTATGTTACCATAAGCCTCCAGTTTGAAACTGGTTATACCACAGAGGCTAATTTTGTTTGCCTCCCCAGTAACAATCACTGGGATATCATACTTGGCATTCCGTGGCTGCGAAAAAATAATCCGACATCCATTGGGATGATGGCACCATACACGAGAGACAACAGATGCCACGCTGTTTGCCTGTGAGATCGAACCCAGACCAGCAGTGGTGAGCATCTTGTCAGCAAATCAGATGGCTAAGCTGCTACATATTTCTGCTGAACCAGTTGAAAGTGCACAGGCAGCATCATTTTTTATAGCCACTCTGAAGGAGACTTTATTGAAACGCAGACATCGCACACAGTCAATGATCTGCAAATACAACTGATTTTGGCCAACAATGACGAAAAAATATTGAAATCATAAAACAATATGGTCACGATAAAACCTTAACTGACCTGCCACCGAGCAGGGCAATTTGATCACAGTATTCCAACCATACCTGAGGCTAACCCGCCAAAAGGACACATTATAAATTGTCTCCGGCGGAGCTGACTGAGCTGAAAAAGCAGCTGACACAATATTTGGAGAAGAACTGGATCCGACCCAGTTATTCACCATTTGCAGCCCCAGTACTGTTTGCCAGAAAATCAGATGGCACTCTCCGGATGTGCATTGACTATAGATCCCTGAATAAAATAACTGGGCACACAATACCTTTGCCCAGAATTGATACTATATTGGACCGTATTGCCAGTGGCAAATGCTGGACTTGTCTTGACTTGTCCAAAGCATATCATCAGATCCGCGTGAAAGAGGAAGATGTCTATAAGACATCCTTCATAACGCAACTTGGTCAGTTTGAAATGCGAGTCCTGCCATTCGGCCTGAAAACAGCGCCAGGCGGATTCCAATCATACATTAACGCGGTGTTCAACGGTACTGCTGATGATACTCATCAGGATGCAAAT